>SRMA01025866.1:36853-238250 GCA_007224835.1 Danionella cerebrum | reverse complement strand
AGTCAGAGAGGCCAGGTTGAGATGGTTTGGACATGTGCAGAGGAGGGATAGTGGTTATATTGGTAGAAGGATGTTGGAGATAGAGATGCCAGGCAAGAGGGCAAGAGGAAGACCAAAGACAAGATATATGGATGTGCTGAAAGAGGACATGAAGGTAGTTGGTGTAAGAGTAGAGGATACTGAGGACAGAGTTAGGTGGAAAAGGATGATTCGCTGTGGCGACCCCTAAACTGGGAACAGCCGAAAGGAAAAGAAGAAGACAGTGAAGTGTTTTAAGGTTAACATTTTTTGGTAATTCTGATGTTGCTGTGGAATATATATTCCCCACAAGTACAACTATAAGTTCTATTTACTTTAATATACGAGTATACTGTAATAAAAACTAAAGCAAACCACTGTTAAATACAAGTTAATCTATAGTTCATTTGAGATTACTTAGAAATACAATATTGTACTGTATAAATCTAAATTTGTAAATTAAACAAATACAGTAATTACATTATATGATTACAGCATTTTTAACATGTTGCTTTTATTGAAGTCCCGTCCGTTCATAAGGTTAGGAGGTTCTCGGTCATTATTTACAGAGAATTTATCATGAATACTGACCAGAGACAGACGCTGTTGGAGCTGCCCGTGCAACAGGTTAGGAGCTGGGGTTGGATCAGTCGAAGCTCCCGCTGAACGCGACTGCGGCCCAGACTGAAGCTCCTGTGGAAATGTTGGTGAACCACACCGAGTAGGGTGCCTCTTTGTAGGATTCTAAGCTCCTATAGCCACAGCCCCGAACACTTTTTGATGTTTTGCAGCATTTCAAAGCTTAGTGATGCAGATAGAAACTTAAGAATCCAGTCCTTCATTTTCCAAAACAATGCTGCACCTGTAGCTCCTCCCACTGATCCGCCCATTCCCATCAACACCAGAATGTCATGCGTGCATATAGCGGCTCTGCCGCGTGGATTGGGCGATCAAACGGAAAGTAAATACGCGTGCAATCACTCGTGAGTTGCGCTTTTTTTTCCGCGCGAACCGCGTTCGATGTGAACGTACCTTTAGGCAGTGATACATTATTTATTTACTCTACTGCTTACCTAATTTCTGTAAAATGTTCTGCCCACATTGTTGCGTGATACTGGTGACACTGTGACAGCTTCAACCTCACTGTTCACAAAGGAATTCTGTAGTGATGTTAAAAAACGACATTATATCATTTACATGCACCAGCATGTGATGATGGTTAAAAGACATCATCCCCATGATCTGTGTAGCCTTTCTTTTTTACAGCACATAATTCTACTTGGAGTGTAATCATGTTGGTTTATTGTTGATGATGATGTTGTTTATTTGTGTTGTTTAGAAACAGGCATTGATTTTTGAGTGAGTTTATTGTTTACATTGCCCTGCTTACACCACTTCCTTTCCCTTGGTCAGGATTAGACCAATATGAGGTTGAGAGAGGGGGTTGTAAAACAATTCCTATTTATTTAAGGATTTTGACTGTGAATATGAAATGTGGATTAGTTTATTGTATGTTTAATATGTTCAGATATGAGTGTTTAGAGATGTGACTGTTTTGTTAAATGAGCTGATGCTAAAATAAACGATTGAGAAATTATCTTGGTCCCCTCCACTTGGTATGCCCCAATTATGCCTAGTGCAGAACTGTGGATAAAAGGAGGAGAAAAGCTGGGCTCAGGAGGCTAGTTTGTTGGCTCAAGAGGTGTGTGAGACTCAACTGTTGAAAACCTTTTTGTTGTGTGTGAGATTGCTTTCTTTGAAAGTACCTGCACAGCTTTACTGTCGTGAGTTTAGACATTTAGTTTGGGAAGAAGTTTAGTTAATTAGGTTTTTGCTCTTTAGCACATTTTTATTTTTGTTATTTAGCTGAGTATTTAATGTGTTTTTGTTACTTTATTCATTCGGTTTTTTTTTTGGTTTTTGTTTGTTCCTGTATCATGTGGTGCGAAAAAAAAATCTCCAAAATACTGCATTCAACTTCCCGGACTCTCCTCCCTTGGCTCTCGGAAACCACATTATGATACAGCACAAAAGCATAATAATGTAATATATGAGTGTTACTCTGTTGCTTTGTGTCAAAATGCAGTTACACCATGAGATTTTGACCAGTGAATTTGTGCAATTTGTTCACATTTAATACAATAACTTAATATAATGTCGACATTACATGGGTGTGGCCATGCACTAGTGTTTATTTCACAAAGACAACGCTGCACATATTCAAACAACAAAATGTTTTACCATTTCATTCTAAAGTAGAATAAAATAGCATTGATTTGTTTAAAAAAAAAAAGAACTTCAAAGCTTAACAACAAAGAAGGCATGGGCTTTGCACAGGTTGAGCCCCACGTGCCTGATCTTAACCTTATTCATCAATCAATTAACCCTAGACTTGTTATGGAAAAAAATAGAATAGTGATTTTTTTTTTTCATGTGATGTGTAATATGGTTCATGAAGAGGGAAGACTGCTGAGTGCTGACCATTGATAAAAGGACTCTGTCATTAATAGAGAGATGAAGGGAAGGTGCAGATCTGGAAGAAAAAAAGTGCAAGCAATAAGGAGAAAACCACATAAAAATGTGAAAGATTCAACAAAAGCGAGCTGCAGTTAGAATCAGTTCAGAGACAAATGCGAGACGTGGGCTTCAGCTGTTACATTCCTTGAATCAAGCCACTGTCGAACAAGAGAAAGAAAGAAAGAACTGCTCTGCTGCTGAAAGCTCCCAAGCAATGTTTTCAGATGAAAGTAAATTTGGCATTTCCTTTGGAAATTGACAAGACCTATAAGGTTTGCAATCACTGCCTGCCCAGACTTGACATTCGCATAGAACATGCAGAGATTGCTGTTCCAACTTCAGATGTTTGGTCGTCTGACCACATGGCGTAGCGGGTTCCTGAACCTGAGCGTCAATTCCCCCTCTCTCTACCCACATCTCTTCCTGTCTCCATACTGTCCTCCGAATAAAGGCAAAAATGGGCCAAAAAAATAATCTGTAACAAAAAAAAACTAGTTTGATAACCCTGAATCAAACATTGAATCAAAATTTCAAAGAAAATTTTTCACTATATCATCAAAGTACAAACATACGGATTGTTTTTTTTGATTACTTCTCCTGACGCTCTGGAACAAACACTGAACCTAGGACAAAGGCCTTCACACCGAATAAAAATCAGAGCCACTCTCTTGAAGCTGTCTTCCACCAAGCTCATTACTGCCACATAGTGCAATGGTTTTACACAAATTTACAATGTTGGCTAATGGTTTTCAATTTCTCCTAACTGTAATTTGCATGCTTCAAGCATTGCTCTGATTGGCTGATCATTTCAGTTTGATCCAGCAGGATGACTTTTGTTCTTTATAGTTGAGAACTACCGTATTTTTCGCAGTATAAGACGCACTTTTTCTTTCCCTGAGGGGGAAAAGTTGGTGCGTCTTATACGGCGAATGCAGAGCGCCACGGAGCGGAGGGCGATCACAGCCGTAGGAGAGGCGTAAGAAAGGCCACACTTCAGCCTAGCTCCTGTTATGGTAAAAAATATACCTTCTCAATTGAAAAAAAAAACACTGGAGACCGTTTGAGAGAGAACACAGCAAATGCAGCTATTTATTGTAAAGATTTAGAAGTCTCAACGCATTTCCTACACTCGTGTTATCCGCATTGGAAAAGAACCTTGAGCCTCTCAAAGTAAGACAAGCGCTGGAAGAAGGGCGGAACTGAAGTATGACGTGTCTCTTAAAAGTTTCTCAAATTACATTTCTCTAAATGATCACTAGATGGTAGTATTATATAGGAAAATTCCCATCACACTCCGGAGCCATCGGTGCGCGCTGACATCATCGCCCATCTCTGCTCGGATCGTAAGGAGCAGGTATGAAACATTACTGCCTTTTTTTGTTACTTTTACTGTTTACTGACTGTTCATGTTTGGCATATAATTGTTCTTAAACTGCTGTTAACTTTTACACAGTTGATACAAAATATTTTACTACAGTATTTAGTTCAGAATCTTTTTTTTCTAGATGTTTTTCATTTAAAATTGGGTGCGTCTTATATGCCGGTGATAAATACGGTAAATACTCTATGCATTGTAAATACATGTAATTAAAATCCTGCTAAACGACTGGTGCTATAGATGCTAAAGTTACTAGAACATAATTCACACATTACAACATTACACGCAACAAAGAAGTAACATGACAATAACTGAGATTTTTTTCATTTAAAACATTTTATTTTACAGAAATTTTGTAAACAGCTGGAGATCATTCACACAGTGCAAGCAGATTTGTAATTGTAAAATAAGAATTGTACACATCTGTCGATGCACAAGAATATATTCACAAAAGAAATTATTGTGTTACTAATTGTATTAATAACAAAAAAGGCAATTCTACACTGCAACTAAATCTTCTGTAGCTCATTGGTTTTTTGGTTTAATAAAGGCATGATAAATCACTCAATAAATTGTAAAGTAAAAGTTGATTATATAATATAAAAGGTTGCGATTCTTTACAGATGGTAAAAGCATAAGGCTCTCTGCAGCACAACAGTCACACAATATGTTGACTGAAAAACTAACAAAACATTGAAGGGAAAAATGTGTGTGTGTATATAAATAAATGCAAACTGCACTCCAGCCCATCCCACAGTATGCCATCGTCTCCAGGAGCCCCCAATATATCGACACACTGTGTTGCCAAAAGTATTCACTCATACATCAGAGAAAAGGGTAGATACAGCAGATACAGTCCGGATGGCTCCACTCTGGGAAATATCCCACCGCAACGCTCAGTGGCGCTATAGCAATGTGACCGATTACAGGATGGGTCGACAGATGCTGAGCTGCGTAGTCAATCACAGCAGACCTGCAAACTAAAAGCTGCACAAGGCAAGGTCCGTTTAGAAACATGGATTGAAGTCGTTTGTTGTCCTCTATCATCAGTGTCTGACCAAATATGGAAGAATTCCATAAAACTTTCAGACAGAAGCTTTAAAGATGTTATACAAAAGCTGCAGAGAGTGGATCAGCATCCTATGGAACCCCCTGGTATCATTAAAGTTGAGAAGCATCAAAATGGATTAATTCTTTTGGGAAAAAGTGTACTTGAATTGCAAATGTAACAGTGTTATCCAAACTGATGCTGATGTTCAGTTATAATGATGATTTACAGTGCGGCCCATCGCCAGGAAGAGAAGTCCGGACAGAAGACAGAAGAACACACCGACGGCAGCAAACATGAAAGACAGTCCGTACGTTGCTTTCAGCTCAAAACCTGAACACTCGGACCTACGGTAATCCTCATATGGACCCAATACATCCAAAACATGGATCCAGATAACATACATCACGGTGACAACCAGAAGGAAGAAGCCTGGAGAAAAGACACAGGTGGAGAATGGAAAAGAGAGCAGTTAGAATAAACTAGAAGGGCACGCCTTACCTCCAAATGTGTTCTTTAACTTACCAGAAATTAGGAAGAGACCACCCCCTGCTTTATAAAGACGATGACTGGAAAAAGGAACTGCACAGATGATGATGAACCCACCGGCCACCACAGCAGCCACACCAAGCAACATGGAGATACTCCAGAAGCCTCTGTAGACTGGATCAGTTCATACAAGTCATTACACCAAGCAGATGTGTTGAATTTGTACACGGGTGCTTTTAAAATCAGCAGGAAAAAAATTGCAGCCACACAAGTTTGGGTTTCAATAAAAAAACAAACAAACAAACATGAAAACACCTCATGAAGAGCTGGTAAGAGAACTCAGTTCCTGCTGGCGCTGGCATATCAAAAACTACAGTTCTGCAGTGTAAAACGGAAATCCTCTCTTACACTGTAAAGCATTACGCATTTTAACAGGAAAATACCTTACAAATACTACAAAATAAAACTGCTCATCACAAAACTGTAGAAGTTACAGTCGATTACTATATTATGTTGTACAGAGTAAGATTTTTAACACTGTGGTTTACTCTTGTAAAAATACTGATACACTATTACTTACCATATACAAAAACACATTTCCCAGTTATGAACATCTCTCAGTGAAAACACAATATTCCTTATTAATTCACTGAATTTATTAAAGTTTCATGAGTGTCAATTTCAGAAATACTATGCCTTGTTAAAACTATTTCACTAAATCAGCCACATGTGGCATGGCTGATTCAAGGAGCACAATGGGAAGACGTTTGTAGTGCACAAAACAGCTCAGAGACAAGCTTCAAACTTCTGGAACAAAGTTATTCGGAGTAAAATTTACACTTTTTCACCACTACTATGAGTACTGCATTTGGAGAGAAGTGAACATGGATGGAACACTGTGAAGCACGGAGGGGGGTCACTGATGTTTTAGGGATGTCTGAGCTCCAAAGGCACAGGAAACTTGATTAAAGTTGAATTCAGCATGTTCTCAAAGTATCCTGGAGGAAAATGCGCATCATCGGCCAGAAGCTGCACATGGGACATTACTGGACTTTCCAACACCACAATGATCCAAAGTACAAGGCCATGCCCACTCGGCATCGGTTCCACCAGAACAAAGTGAAGGCTCTGGAGTGGATCTCAGTCTCCTGCGGCAGCTCAAGGCAATGATGAGGGGGGCCCGAAGAGAAAGAACAAAGCAGCAGGACAAACACAGAACAGTACCAAGCTTCACCAAACCACTAACTGTGTGGGAAAATGCATTTGTGATATTGTTCATATTTTCTGAAAAAAGCAAAAAGTATTTGTGTAAACCTAACTGTACATAAACTCTGACAAAGACTTGTGGTGAAACGCCAACTTCATTTATTTTATCTTTTCTCTCTCTCTCTCTCTCTCTCTCTCTCTCTCTCTCTCTCACACACACACACACATATTTAGAAGTTGAAATCTAAAAAATCTTTTCTTTTAAAAATGATGAGAGGATACAAACTTACTTATGGCAGACTGATAGCTGGTAGTGTTGTAGCTCTGGTCAGGGATGGGAAACGGCAGAAGATAGGCTGGTATGCAGACCCTCTCATGTGCCTGGTTTTCTAAAGTAAGGAAAAACACTTGTAATATTAGTAGAGTAAAAGTTGTGTTTTTAAAGTCCAGGCTCAATGACACCAGTACAGGCAAACGCACAGGCCTGGACTGGGACAAAAAGGGCCTAGGCATTTTTGCTCAAACAGGCCCACCAGAATCAGTCAGACACAACCAACAAGTACACCATCCTTGTGGTCCTGTTAAGAGATGATTACGCCAGCCCAGTGTCAGTATGGAAAATGAACCAGCGGGCCGCTGTCCCTGCTTTATGGGTCAGCCGTTGGCCAAACAAAATGAATAAAAATCATATTCTTTCGACCAGCCCACAATTGTGTCGGCACACCGGGCATTTGCCCAGTGCCAGATTATCAGTCCAGCCCTGCAAACGTAGAATCATGAGAGTAGTCACACAACATGCCGTGCCAGTTCCACAAGAGTCTGGATCTTTGTTCTATCGTCAGTCGTGTTGCTAAAAACATGCCCAGCTCTTCAAATTCTTCACCCAATACAGCAAAAACTATTGCTCACCAAACCAGAACCTCCAGAGGTCATCGTCCTTCATGACATCATTAAAGCTGCAGCGCCAAAAGAAGCCCTCGTGATGAAACGTAATATTTGGCACTTGGCTATATTGGTGCTGACCCCAGTTCCTCACGATGTTGCCTGGCTGTGAGGGAGCAGAGGTCAAGAGAGCAGAGTTTACTGAACTTCAAGACTGAGGACAGATATTACGTTTGGACTAGTGCTATTTTTATGTTGTGCTCATCATGGATGTTGTCTTGTAAACTGGTTCTCTCTGGCGCTCTGTAAAGATTCTACCTTCATGAGTATGTATACCCTCCATCCGTTTAGGAAATCATGAACGCACCTTCATAATTTTAAGTTCTATATTTGACTTTTTTAGCTGTATGATAAAACTCCTGTTGTACCGCTGATGCAGATGCTGATCTTGGTAGGTGTTTATGGTGCTGGGTCATTTCTGTTGTTCACTGCATTTGAACTACTGGACCACAAACATATTTTGTATTCATCAGGTGTTACGTACAGTGTCATATAAAGTACTCGAGTTGTGCTTGAGTAAAAGTATAGACCACAGATTGAAAATGACTCATAAGAAAGATCTAGTGGAGTTGTCTACTGATCTCTCCCTCCTCTCTGGATTTAATTAAAAAATATCTCAAAATTGTGTGAAGAGAAGTGAAGCCTTTATGGTTTGGAACAACATGGAGAAAAACAAGATTATGTTTGGATCTGCAGCATGTTTTATCAAGGGAACAATAAAAACAGATTTCAATTTTCATCAAGTTCCTCTTTATAAACAACTATAAATGTACAGCAACAATACTTTTAAGATTTCTAAAATGAACCTCAAAATATTGTGCATCAACTCAAAAGGTTTTGTTTGAATAGAGCTTTCAGTGTCCATTTCGCATGTTGTTTATATACAGGGGGTTTGTTTTTTTCAGCAATTAAATACTGTGAAGAAGTTCCTGTCCAGCAGAAGATAGAGCCGATCCTTGTCACAGGAGATTTCCCCTTCATCAGAGAAATCTCTAGAAATATAAAGATATTACATATGATTAGATTAGATTTGTCCAAAAGAAACCTCTGTGTTTCTACACAAAAATTTGCACAAGATGATTGAAGCAATTCAAGAGGATGAGCAATAGTAAAGCAATATCATATAATGTTAATTGGAAAAAAAAAATTACATTATACAGTGGTACCCCGAGATACAAAACGAATTCGTTCCAGGGTGACGTTCGTATCTCGAAGCAAGTTTTGCATGTAAAACGCCTAATCCATGTAACGGCTCTCAGAAACAACAGTATACGTCGATGAAAAAAAACCTGAAAAATCAAGTAACGTTTATTCAATCCTTAAATCTACACATTGATAATGTAATAAATGATAATAAAACAGAATTAAACACAAACAAAATACGTAATATGAACACAAATGTGAAACCTTACCTCGAGTGAAGCGATGTGTCGGAGGAGGAACAGATGGAAGAAAACATTGCGGCACCACGTATGAAAGTGAAAGAAACTTTCTTGAGATATTTCACGAATTACTGACACCAACACGGTTTCAAGCACAAGCGCAGACAGATGGAGAGACCCTTCTGAGAACGCATCACAGGGTTTCTCTAAGTTGCGCTACAGAACAGCACTTTCCACATTATAAACGTTATTTCTTTTACGACACCTTGATTCTAACATTTGTTATAGCACATTATTGGTAAACTATACATAATGTTTCCTGGTGTTGTTGAAGTGCATCAGACCCTTTTTGCACTGGGAGATAGGAGTGCAATAACCCAGGACGTCATACAAACAAGTGCAAAATACAGCAGAACAGCTTGTAGTTGTTCGTATATCGAATTTTTCTTTGCATCTCGAAGCAAAAAATTTCTTGCGAGATCTTTCGTATCTCAAATATTTCGCAACTCGAAGCATTCGTATCTCGGGGTACCACTGTACATTGAAAAACATTGTTTTAAAGCTGGGAATATATCCTGTGTATAGAAAAATTATATACTTTTATTACTTAAACATTACTGTGATTGAGTGCTACGCCTCCTCTTCCACAAATGTGCCAGGGACTCTCCTCACTCTTGATGATCGTGTTAACATCTTTTTTCACTATTTACAAGTGTTTTGGCACTGAAATCTTTAGTGTGCCGAAAACAGCGAAAGAATGCGAAGAATATAAGGAAGAAAAGACGCACTTCATGCATGAATACAGAAGAGTCATGGTAGAATCACAGACATTCATTCATTTTACAACCCGTTTATTCCTGTTTTGGGGTCACGGGGGTCTGTGGGTGCCTATCTCCAGCGCACATTGGGTGAGATTCGGGGGAACACCCTTCACAGGTCGCCATCGCAGGGTGAATCACAGACAAATTATATGGTAAAACAGTACAATCTAACACTAATACACCTATTAAAACTACTAAGACAATGCTTATACAATTATCTAAAATATAAATATAATATTTACAATGAAATCTCCACTAAAACACCCCAAAAGTATTGCTAAACAAAAAGTATTGCTAAACAATTGCTCCTACACTCTACAAACTTTCGACCCCTGGCACACACAGGGGTAATATCAGTCGAAAGAACTGTTTCTCAGCTTTCAGAATCTTTGAGATATGTTTCAGTAATGCAAACAGAGCCAGAGCTATTGTAGTTTGAAGTGGGCATGTCAATATTACGCTGTTTCGCGATGTCAAGCAATTTAGGAATTGACAATGTCCAATGAGAAACATTGCGATAGATGATGACAACCAATTTAGATTTGAGCATTACTGACTAATAAATAGTGACGCAGCAAGGTTAGCTGTTATGCTAACCAACCCAGCATTGTAGAAAACACCTGTAAAGGTACGTTCACATTGAACGCGGTTCGCGCGACAAAAAAAACGCAACTCGCGAGTGATTGCACGTGTGTTTACTTTCCATTTGATCGCCCGATCCGCACGGCAGAGCCGCTAAATGCACGTATGACATTCAGGTGTTGATGTAAATGCGCGGATCAGTGGGAGGAGCTACAGGTGCAGTGTTGGAAAATGGCGGACGGGATTGTTAAGTTTCTATCTGCATCACTAAGCTTTGAAATGCTCCAAAACATCAAAAACATGTTCGGGCCTGTTGCTGTAGGAGCATAGAATCCTCCAGAGATGTACCCTGCTCGGCGTGGTTCACCAACATTTCCACAGGAGCTTCAGTTTGGACCGCAGTCGTGTTCAGCAGGAGCTTCGACTAATCCAACCCCAGCTCCTAACCTGTTGCACGGGCAGCTCCAACAGCGTCTGTCTCTGGTCAGTGTTCATGATAAATTCTCTGTAAATAATGACCAAGAACCTCCTAACCTTATGAACAGACGGGACTTTAATAAAAAGTTAAATAACTTTCGTTTTTAACAATAAAATCAACATGTTAAAAATGCCGTAATCATATAATGTAATGGTAATTACTGTATTTGTTTAATTTAAAAATTTCAGATTTATACAGTACAATATTGTATTTCTAAGTAATCTCAAATGAACTATAGATTAATTTGGTTCTAGTGAAGCAATAAACTGTGTTTAACAGTGGTTTACTTTAGTGTTTATTACAGTATACTCATATAATAAAGTAAATATAACTTATAGTTGTACTTGTGGGGAATATTTATTCTACAGCAATATCAGAATTACAAAAAAAAATGTTAATCTTAAAATACTTCACTGTAGTACAGTTAAAACACTGTTGTTATATGTAAATGTCAGGGTTTTTTTTAATTGCTGGAGTTTGAATTATAATACTTGTTAAACAGTGGATTGAATGTAATACTGATGGTAAAACAAGTAAATCACAACAAATACAGGTAAAGTTAAAAAGTTTAAACAGAAATGATGTTGAAGACACCAGTGTAGTACAAACACATTTGCTATCATGGATCTGCAATCAGTTCTGCAACTAAATCTTTGTCTTCTCTCCTTCTTTCAGATTGACGGTGGAGACTCCAACCTGGTCATCATCAGCATCTTCATTGCTGGTATTTCCTGAGATTCCAAGATCATCTCGGATGCTGGGACTGCAGTCTGGAACTGTTTGGTGGAGCAGTTTATAGCTGGACTCCTCACTCATGAATGGAGGTCCATTGCTGAAGGTTGTGAGGAGAAGAGGAGTCTCTTTGGAGGTCCTGCTCTGCCTGGAAGCACTGGACGAATATATTAAAGGGTTTCTCTTGAGCCCAGCTGATGGTTTCATTAAAGCCTTGTTTCGAACTCTCGTGATTTCCATGATTCATGAAATGTTCTTGTTTTCAAAGAATAAATGGAGTCAACCTCCAAATAAAACCCATGTCTCCAAGCTTCTTTCACATTACACAACACCAGTCCGATCACACATAGCAAAGGTGTATTTATTGTAGGTGTATTTACAGTACAATATCATGTACAAATGTTTGGAATAAACATTCCGTTTGTAGCGATGAAATTATATTTTATTGACCTTAAATATATGAAAGCACTTTTTGTGATAGTACAGATATTAAGTAAACATTTAATTACACCATAAAATTTTATTATCTATTTTATTACTTTTTTTAAAAGATCATATATTTTTAAAAGACCCAATATTTTCTGGCATAAATAATATCTTGCTTGAAAATGGAGGGCTGAAATAAAATAATGAACATGATTAATTCACTTTAGATTTAAACCTAGTTTTGATAATTCTGAATATATATATATACAGTGCCTATAGAAAATCATCATACCCCTTTGAAATCGTTACATTATTTCTCATACAGCCTGAAAATAAACCCCATTCCAAATAACTTTTCCAGCTTTATTTACAAATTTGGTCTTACAATCAAACATATGAAAGAAAAAATACAACAACAGTTCTTCAACTGAATATTAAACAAAAAACTATAATAACAGGGTTGGAAAAGTCATCAGCCCCTTGACTTAATATTTAGTTGAGCCACCTTTTGCTTTAATTACAGCCAAAAGTCTGTTTGAATATGTCTGTACAAGCTTTGCACACCGTGACTGGGGAATATTTGCCCATTCTTCCCTACAGAATTGCTCAAGTTCAGTCAAATTCTTTGCGGAGCGGCGATGGACTGCTCTCTTCAAATCCATCCACAAATTTTCAATTGGGTTAAGGTCAGGGCTCTGACTTGGCCACTCAAGAACATTCACCTTCTTATCTTGGAGCCATTTTGCTGTTGTTTTGGCAGTATGCTTAGGGTCATTGTCGTGTTGGAAGGTAAATGACCTGCCCATCCTCAGTTGTCTAGCAGATGGACGCAGGTTTTCCTCAAGAATTTTGATGTACTTGGCAGCATCCATTTTCCCTTCAATCCTGACCAATCGCCCAGTTCCAGCTGAAGAGAAACATCCCCACAACATAATGTTGCCACCACCATGCTTTACAGTAGGTATGGTGTGTCTTGGGTGATGTGCGGTGTTTGGTTTTCGCCAAACATAACGTTTGGAGTTTAGTCCAAAAAGGTCAATTTTGGTCTCATCAGACCATAGCACCTTTCGCCAGAAGGTATCAGACTCTTCCAAATGAGTTTTTGCATAGCGCAAGCGAGACTGGGTGTGACACTTTTTTTTTTTTTTCTTCTTTCGAGCCACCCTGCCATACAGGCCAGCTTTATGTAAAGCTTGGGAGATAGTTGTCACATGCACAGACTGACCAGACCCAGCCATAAAGTCCTGCAAGTCCTTCAAAGTTGCCTTTGGCCTCCGGGTAGCTTCTCTTACCAATGTCCTCCTGGCTCTGTCATTTAATTTGGATGGACAGCCTGATCTTGGCAATGTGCTGGTGGTGCCATAGACCTTCCACTTCTTAATGATGCTCTGAACAGTACTCCGAGGGATAGCTAAAGCCTTTGAAATGTTTTTGTAGCCTTCTCTTAACTTGTACCTCTTGACAACTTTATCCCGAAGGTCCTTTGAAAGCACTTTTCCAACCATGGTGAATTCTTTGCAGTACAATGCACTACTAACAGTGGATTCTTTAAGAAACTGCTCTTTTTATTCTAAAGGCAATCAACACCACTACTACTGATGTCAGATGGGGCAATTAACCAGGTGTTTAATATTGAAGTTGATTACTTGCACCTGAGCAGGTTTATAATGTCATACTCTAAGGGGCTGATCACTTTACCAAACCAGGCATTTCACTGATTCATTTTGATTCATCCTCTGGAATTTATTTAAAGTATATTTTTACTTTAATGATGAGAATTGCAATGTGTACATCCAGCTCTTAACTGCACTTAAGACTTAATCTATTTTATTTTCCAGGGTGTGACAAAAGGTAAAGTATTTCATAGGGTATGATGATTTTCTATAGGCACTGTATATATATATATATATATATATATATATATATATATATATATATATATATCATTTCTTCCAAGCAAGGTGCTTTTATATATTCTTTTATTATTAAATAAATGTATTAATAAATAAAATTTATTATTTTAAATTATTATTTATGATAAACTATTATTAACTTTAATATCATGAAGATGATCAGAGAGCTCTGGCAGTTCACGCAAAGTTTTAATGACAGTCCATCACTGTTTTAATTCCAGACGGTCTCCGAGCTGCACGTCACAACTACAGCAAGCTCCTGATTGGTCAACGCGGCGCGGAAAATCCGCCAAAGTTCAATTTTCTGAACTCGAGCGATACGCGCGCGGTTCACCCGTCTACGGCCGGTCCGCCTCCTGTGCGCAGCTCACAACACGCGTTTTGCCCACTCATGCGGTTCAATACGTGCCTATCGCAGCAACCGCGCCGCTCAATTCTTTGCATTGCAAAACGCGTCTTTGCATTGACTTAACATGGAAACCTTCCACGCTTACCACACGACACACGAACCGCGTTCGATGTGAACGTACCTTAACACCTATAACGCGTCGTTATTTCTACATGTTTATGGTGGATTCATTACTTTGAGAAGTGATGAGGCTTACACAGAACTCTTCGATGCACTTTGTACTTTATTGTGTGTTCCCCGGGCTGGAAAGGGACATAAATAAACTCTTAATTGTCATTTCAACAACTTCATGGCGTTCTATTTGACTAGCAGCCATTATGCACTACATTACACATGATTCCCTAAATCTCAATCTACTATGACAGGGGTGTCAAACTCTGTTCCTGGAGGGCCACAGCCCTGCAGAGTTTACTTCTAACCCTGCTCAGAGAGACCCACACCTTACAAACAGAGCTTACAAACAGAGTTACCTGTGAAAATATTAATGAAAAATAAATATTTGTTAGTCAATATTTAAATGTAACAATACAGTAACTCTCCTCACTTGTTAGCACCTTTCCATCTCTATCTTTAATCACCCTTATCTGTCGCAAATTCTTGCCCTCTCTGTCTCACTAATCTATACAATTCCTTCTCGCCTTCCCTCGTGTCTAACCTGGCATACAACTCATCATATGCTTTCTGTTTGGCCTTTGCCACCCCCCTCTTCACTCTGCGCTGCAATTCCTTGTAGTCCTGTCTACTTTCTTCAGTCCTTTCAATGTCCCACTTCTTTTTAGCTAGCATCTTCTTCTGGATGATGTCCTGTACTTCCTCATTCCACCACGATGTTTCCTTATCTTCTTTCCTCCTTCCAGCTGACACACCTAGCACCTTCCTTCCTGTCTCCCTTCTGCTGTCGTTTCCCAGTCATCTGGAAGCTCTTCCAGACCATCCAAAGCCTGTCTCAGCTTCTGTCTGAATTCCTCATAATATTCTTCCTTTTTCAACTTCCACCACTTGGTCTTCTCAATCTTTCCTCCCCTCTTCTTCCTGACCACCAGAAACATCCTACACACCACCATCCAATGCTGTCTGGCTACACTCTCTCCTACCACTACTTTACAGTCTCTGATCTCTATCTGCGTACTCTTACCTCCACTCTTGTAGGTAACTCTATATTCCTCCCTCTTCTGGAAATAAGTAGCAAGGCAAAGTCCACCACCATCTGTCCTTCTAGGTTCCTTTCCTTAACACTGAACCTGCCCATCACCTTCTCATCACCTCTGTTGCCCTCGCCAACATGCCTGTTGAAATCTGCTCCCACCACTACTCTCTCCCCTCTGGGAACACTCTCAATCACCTCATCTAACTCACTCCAAAATCTCTCCTTCTCTTCCAACTTACAGCCAACTTGTGGAGCATAACCACTCACTACATTCAACATCACCCCTTCAATTTCTAACTTCAAACTGTTTGACACTCTTTTCACCTCTAAAACATTCCTCACAAACTCCTCTTTCAGGATCACTCCTACCCCATTTCTCTTCCTATCCACACCATAGTAAAACAGTTTGTATCCCCCTCCAATACTACGCGCTTTGCTACCCTTCCACCTGGTCTCCTGCACGCACAGAATATCTACCTTCCTTCTCTCCATCATGTCCGCCAGCTCCCTACCCTTCCCTGTCATTGTACCAACGTTAAGAGTCCCTATTCTTAGATCTATACTCCTGCCTTTCCTCTTCTCTTTCTGTCAACGAATCCTTCTCCCTCCTCTCCTTCTTCGACAAACAGTAGTCCAATTTCCACCGGCACCCTGTAAGTCAACAGCACCGGAGGCGGTCGTTGTTGACCCGGGCCTCGACCGATCCGGTATGGAAATCGATTTGGTGACTCGCATATTTGGTTTTGGCATTTTTTACGCCGGATGCCCTTCCTGACGCAACCCTCTCTATTTATCCGGGCTTGGGACCGGCACAGAAGTCACTGGCTTGCAACCCCTGTGGCTAGATTGTGGAGTGAATGAATAATACCCTGAAAATTGCAAATCCTCTTTGAGCATCTGGAAAAGTGCTAAATAAATTGAAGGTGACCATAAATACTGGATACAGAGATTTCTGAGGTAAGTAGCTTCCACTAAGAATGTTTCTCATTAAGGAGTCAGTCGTAGAATAAACTCTAGACTAGACACTAAGTGAAAGAAAGGGGTAGTGAATATATTGGAAGGGTGTGTGCTAGGATGCTAGTGATTGGTTTGTGTGATTGAAGGAAGTGGCTTCAGGTGTTACTGGGCTATGAATTGGATTCTTGGCATGTGCATATATAGTTCATCAAAATAAACAGAATAGCTAGTTTTACAGTCATATTGAGCCATTACTAACCAACTAGCACTGCTGGTACTAGTTGACGGTGGTCCAATGTCACATAAACCCCATGGATTATGTTTGGGATGTTGTCCAGTTCTGTGGAGTAGTGGACGATGCGCATGTTAATGGCATGTATATCTGGTTGCGTAGGGCTACATGGAATTGATTTCCAATCCTGTCTTTCTCACCCCTCCCTGCACTCTCACTCATGCCCCACTTCCTGTCTTGCTCCGCTCATGTAACCGTTGGTGAAAAAAAAAAAACTATAAAAATTAAGGCATTGGCTGAAAAGAATTATTCTATATAGAGACACAGAAACACTGTTTTGTTTAAAATCATGGCGCCATAATAAATAATTAAAAGTTCCTCTGCATGGCGATGGAGGTGGTGTTGAGCCAACCAGACATGCACAGGGCCCCAAGAAGTGCATTGGGGAGTGCTCTGGGGTGTCTTCACCCCGTTCAGTCCAATTACATGTGGTTTCCTGGACAGAGGTGTGGGATATTCTGAGGCTGGTCTCCTATGGCGATCCCTGGGCTTCGAGCTATGGGCCTGTCCCCATCGGCTGATACCTTCAGGACAATGGACAGCCACAACGCTCCAGAAGCCTTCTTTCAAGTAAGCGGGCAGCCAGCTGAGCCATGTTACTCAACTGGTCCGGCAGCGACCCTATAGACCTGGTCGGTGGGCACCTCCTGGGCTCCATTCAGTTCTGGGCTGCTCATTAATGCACACAGCTTGATGACGCGCAGCTGGAAAGTGCACTCAGGCCGATACAACACATCTGGCAAATGCTGATCAAAGCCCTGCTCATCACAGTATCATACATGTGCATCTGATACGTGGAAATCAAACTAGACGAGTTATCCAATGAAAGGCATTAGATTTACCCCCACCCTGGAAGACAGAGGTATTTTGTGCAGAGATTGGAACAGTTTGATTTTTTTTTTTTAAAAGTCACAAGTCACAAAACACTGATTTTTAACAGTAAAGCTTTTGCAAGATAACATCCCTTTTGTCTGATTCACAGATCACCTTTTAGAATGATTACTCATTCACAGATCACTGCATGCACAAAAACAAACACGTATTATAGTTGGAATTAAATCACAGACCTTTATTATAAACCACACCAAGCAGAGCTACAAACATTCGAATTCAACAGAGCTGGGTTTATGTTTGTTTTTATAATAAACCATGCACTTTCATCTTACATACGATCACTCCAACTTTGATTTTCCATGATTTCACACCATGATTCCATAGATGGAGGCACAACTAGAATGGTTGCATGCTTTTCTGCAAAGGTAGACAAGCTTTGCCCTTCTAGACTAGGGCATTGGAGGTGTCCTTGGGGAAAGTGGGCTAAATGTTGGATCTGCCACGAGGAAGAACAAGAGGTAGAGTGTGGGATCATGTCCTGGAGTGATGGATGCTCTGTACTGGAATAAAACAATACTTTTAATGGTAACTGAATGTATGGAGCAAGAAATGGGTTTGCACTCAAACATTATTATCATCCTCCATGAAATGTTTCATTTCTAGCAAGTAATCTTATGATCTTAATGAAGACTGAATGATTTTACATTGAGTCTCTTGGGGAAATTTTTTTTATATAAGTTTGGTTTAGAAGTAACACACAATGTTCTTATTTTACCATAATTTGATGAATAAAATCATGATGGCAGAACAGTGGTTGGTGGTTAACCTTGCTTAGTAGAGATGTTCTTGTGTCTGTTTGGTTTCCTTTAGGTACGCTGGTCTTTACGAAAACATGCTTTAACTGAAATGAAGAATCTAAATTACCATCAGAAGAGAACAGGAACGTTTTCAATTCTTTAATGTAGAATTCACATTGCATTACAATATTTAGCTATTTAAAATACATTTTCAGATGTGATTTTGCTATCATAAGTTCCTTTATATACCGGTAAATAAATTCCTAAATAATAGTTTAATAATATTGAATATATTTCTGGGGTATTTCTGTGGTTAAAGCAAGAATTGTATTACGTTTCTACAATGGTTACATAGGGAAGCTCACTGACTAACAGAGAGTGGGTGAAGCCAGCCACTGAGCTGATGATGATGATGATTGTATGAAGTGACTGCCAATCTCTTTCAACCCACTGCTAGTCTCTCCACTATTGATTGACAGACTGCCGCAATGAGACTTTAAGCAATTCAGGTTAACCATTTTCTTGTAAACGTTTAAAATGTTATGTTGGTAAAATTACTTTTGAAACTAATAATGTGTAAGTTGTGGAGTGTCATGCCATCCAAATAACTTGTTATGGCGTTTTATCGCTCACATGATGTAGCTTGACCTGCATGCCTTGTCCAAACCCCAAAATGCAACAGTGCTTCATTTTGTTCTGGAGACATTAGCTGCATTTCAATCCACCTACTTTTATGTGCATTTTGGAACATTGTATAAAAAACCCTCGATGGAAAGGCCAAGCTTGCATACATTTTGAAAAAAAAAACACTTTTTTATCTGATAAAGAAAAAATTTCCATTGTTTCTACAATGGAAACACATTTCCAGAATAAACCCCAGCATGCAGCGAATGGCAATGCGTTTTCTGTGGGAGCTGGATTGCGGTGGGGTGGCATTAATGGACCAACCAAATTCCATGCGCAACATCTGAAATGTTGTTTTGGTTATTCTAAAATTCTGTCATCAAAGTGGTTCGAGTTTATCACCTGCCAGAACTGTCTTCACGATCTACGAAAGCTATACGACATGACTGCGCATATTGTGTTCTGTCTAAGTGTTGCAAATAAGTTATTATATACAAAAAAAATCCTTCTCCTACTGCAGCAACTTCCATGTTTCTCTCGAAATTTGGCACCAGTTGAATGCTTTATTTGTAAATATTTTATGTGATATTCCAGTTTTACTCATTAACGTAATTAGCATCTGGAAACATGGCTTTTAGTCATTATTATCTAAAATTATCAAAATTATCTATCATCCTGTGTCTTTTCAGAGAGACAAGCAGCGATTTATGATGAGGTAACAGTACACACAGTATATGGTTTGTTATGTACCCCGGTTTTTAACTATGTTTGATTTTTGCAAACAGTTGCGTATTTGTTTACGTTCTATTTTTGTCTCTGGTGTATTCAACTTCAAATCAAAATGTCCACAAACAATAGAATTGAAGTATTTTCATTTGACAGGGTTAGATTGAACACAGGCATAAGACACACGCTTATTGAGAATTTTAGAATTTATTTTTGAGAATATGATATTAATTTTCTTTGAAGGCTCTTTTTTATTTTCATTTTAAAAACTGGCTTCCCTTCAGAAAACTCTTTTCACCCTTTTTCTATGCTAAACCACTGCCTAAAAACTGACTAACAAGTAAGACACAACTTCTCATGTTTGAATGTCTAGAATCCACCCTTGCCTGCCAATGTTAACTGGAGATCACCAGTAGAGCCACTGGGAATAAAAACAGGTTAATAAACCTGAAGACTCATGAACACTGAGGAGGTGTCTGGGACGACCCGGACTGACCTACGATAAGTGGCAGAAGAAGAAGAAGAAGAAGTTATTGTTTATTACCCATCACCCAATAGCCAATAAAAAAGAGTGGCGTAAACCTTTTAAATTTAATACTGACTTTAAATCTGTTGGAGATGGACATAAGGACCCAGTCTCAATCTGTTGTCATGTTGCACATTTGTGTCATGTTCTGTAGCGGTATGATCAGTCAAGCTAAGAAAACCCTGCACCTTCCTGTATCGATGTGATGCAGGTCATAAAAGCTCCTCCGAGCTCATCATTCTCAGACCTGAAAGCATCATGATGTACTTTACATTTCACATCTGAGATTTAAAGGCAAGCGTCTGACATCATTCTCCCCAGTACAAATCAATTGAGCTTTTGGCAGGCCAGGATGCCGAACGGCTTTGAGTTGGTGAGGACAGATGGATGAGGGAGGATGTGAGCGATTGATGGCACAGTTCTGGGTGGATCTCTACTTCCTGCCAGTGTGCTGTTGGCCAGCTCAAAGCCTCATTAGCATTACAGCAATGATGTCACTGTGCTGTGTGCTAAAATCACTGAAATGTGTTTAAAACAGAACCTAACTAAGAATAAAAAAAAAAAACTAATCAATTAACTATTTAAAAGAGAAACATTTTTTTAGATTAACTCCTCAAGACTCTTATTAGCATCATGGCCATGGTATGTAATCTTATACAATATATTGACCAGTCACTCACTTAAAATTGAAAATAAACTTAACACATCTGGTCTCCCTCAAGAAGTCCATCCACAGGCTCCTAATTTAAAAAGGCCAAACTTAACAACACACAAAAAAGAGTTTATAGGCAGATGGTTACAGCCTGGTGCAAGCACATTTGCATAGGGCATGGTCTCCTAAATTAAATCCAACGGAAGAACTGAGCAAGGTGTTTCTTGACATTTCTCTGTATGTTTATCCTAAAGTGACCATAGGCCATATCAAACTATGGGCATTATGTCCCTGCCATCAGTCATTGACATCTTGGCAGTGCAATAGCCCCAAACAATTGAGAATGAACTCCTTTCTGGTGACAAGTCTGTTATTGGATTTACCCACTTCATTATTAGCTCCACAGGACAGATTGAGAGGTTGCTGCAGAAGACCATAACCTGGACCATTTACTCTATTTTCAACAAAAAAGGGTTCATTTTCGTTTTTTTCATATCCACCTAGTCTGTAAATATGCATGACAGACTATCCAATCCCTAAGTGGTATCATGAATGTGTTAAAATAGCACAACTATGCATTTATCTAATGGTTGAAGTAAGATACCACACTCATTTGGTTTGGAGGCAGATGCCGTTTCAATGTCTGATTAGGTACGCTTTTCTATTATATAATTTTGGTATTAAAAACTATGTGGCAATACGAAAGTAAAAAGCTCCCACTGTTAACAATGATCACCAGACTGTAAAAACCGAGAAGCATTTTAGAAACTTCTGGAAGCTCAGTCAGTGAATAACCCGCAGTGATTAGAATACTTATTTTATGTGCAAAGTTGTTCCCTGGCACTTCATTAACTTGTGGCTGACCACTCCCCCTTTCCCTGGATTTTTTAAAAAGTGAAGCATGAAAGCTCACTGTTCTGTCTTACGGGTGTTGTGGCTCTTTAAGTTGCCAATAAACCCCCTGTTAAGGTCAAAATCCCTATTTGATGTTACAGCCCCTCCCTCTTTCAGTATTTTACTGTGTGCAGATCTCTTGCTCTGGTGGTCTACGAGCCAGACCTCTAAACCGAAATTTTAAAAAAGAAACTATTCTTTTTTTTTTTTTTTAAAAAAAAGAAAAAAGTAAGAAATAATCATTTTCAATCAATTTACATCAATCAAAAATAACAAATACAAACAATAAATCAGACAAACTAGAAAATCTAGGTATAACATGAAAATCAATGATTTGCACTGATTGGGTGTAAGAAAGTACAGGACCCCTGAGATACTAATCACCTAACTATGGCATGTGGCAACAAAGGTGCCCCCACGTTTGTGGTGCCCCATACGATTGCAGGGTCTTTAGGGTGGACAAACAAGCCCCTGTGCAGTGACTAAATTTAAAATAGTTTTGGGCCTAAAATTGATCCTTGTGGCACTTTTTTTACTCTTGTTGACTCTTTGTAAGTCAACGAACTCTTCACCCAGCCAAAAGTTAATGCCATCACACTGGAACAGTGGTTCCCTTTAAAGGAAAGGTCTGAGCTTTGTTGGAAGCACAAATCAATTTAAACAAACAGAAATTCATAACAGCTGTTGTTTTAACATAATTCTTAAACTAACATGACACCAAACCAAGACAACCTTATTCTGACCCACCTTATCCTCAAGTTATAAAACATGCTATTGCATAAAAACCTATTTATGACACATTTAACTTGAAGTTAGAACATTGTGTTTTAATATCCAAGAGAGAGGTCTGAAAGGGTTGATGGACCTGTAAAATTGAGCCGTATTTATTGTTAAAGCAGCACCACTTTCCATCTGCAACCTCTATTTCCGGTAATCAGATACATGGATGAAACTTAAGTTTCCATTTAATCAGATCTCAGAGGAGCCAAAAGTAACATGATTCTCACCTGTGCGTTCACAGAGACTCCCTAAAAAGACTCCTCTGGAACAGCTTCCATCCATCGCTCTGACTGAACAAACACCAACCCACACAGACGCAGCGAGACAGCACTTACACAAAGAACTGGCTGAGATTCCTGAGCATGTAGCGAGGAACAAAGACACGTCTGCCTCGCATGTACTCAAACACACTCTTAGAGATATCAGCGGTACTTACCAAGGCCAGCATCACTGGCACATCATTAACAGCTCAACGACTAAACAAGTTTCTGGTATTGCAAAACTACAAACATAGAACGTTGTCTGGCAACAAAGAAATCCAACGAATCCTATCAGAAAAATGACTAATGGAAAATACACCTTAAACATGTTATGTTGAAAGTCAACATATTTTTATTAGTCTTTTGCTTCAACCATAAAGTTTAAACTATAAAAGTTTAAAATATTAAAAATATTATAGTTTTAATTTTTTTTCAGTTTTTTTAATGGAAATTAGCATGAAATGTTAAGTTCTTTTAAGTTTACTTAAGTATTTTTACAGATTATTAGATAATATATCAATAGGTGTAAACTGAGATTTAGAAATATCTCAAAAGTTCAACCATATTTCTTGTTCGAAATGTTTGCATAAATTATTTTTGTCAATTTCCGTGGAACTCTATTCACCATAATGAAATAAAATATAAATAACACTTTTTTACAATGCTGATTTGGATTCTAGTCACAACTATAAGGGTAATGTTTATACATAATCCTTTAAACCATATTACGCTCTAACTTTCATACAATGACTGAATCTTACATCTAAGCTAGACTTTTTGCTTCGTAAGTAATTGAATCCTCTTTGAATTCAGCATTTTGTAAATCTGAGCACATCCAGCACATAATTATGTCATTAGTGATGCAGCAGGTAACATTTCTTCTCTTTGTAGTGATGGGGGACGGCAGACACGAGGCAAACCTCACCTCTACGCCTTTGTTCTGCGTTCTAATGGAGTCTAGTGAGAAGAGCTCTTGGCCTCCCACACACGCGCTTGTGCGAGCTTACAATCTGCATTCTTCAAAATAAAGAGTGCACATTGTACAGATATTCACACAAATGTTCATAAACCCAGACGCTAATGTCTAGAACATTCTCTATTTTGTCTCAAAACCACATTCACTCAGACGATCAGAGTTTCTCTCCCCTCCCCCACAGACATCATGGCTCACAGCGCTGCAGGCGATGCCAGTATTCAAGCACTTGATGTCTACACTGTACAACACAATATCTTTAATAAGAGAAGGCTGGATCATATCTTTAAAAGTCTTTGAGCACTTTCCTCTACAGTTCTTAGGCTTCGAGTCGAAAAAAGTCTGATAAATCCATACCATCCACACAAACCTCGACTAACCTAGCATTTCTAACAAATACCCAATCAAATTTTGGAGAAAATTTTAAAGGTAAGATCTGGATCTAAATGTATACTGTAATTTAAGATTCATTTTAAATATGAAATGTCAATTTGATGAATTTAGAGAATTATCTGTGTTAATTATTTGTTCTTAGATTTCAGAAGCGTTAGTAATGGGAGCTGTCCCTCAGATGAGCCCCTACGATCAGAATCAAGAGGGTCCACATTACAAGGACTTTGATTTAGCGAGTTAGTGCATACATAGAAACAATATGTGTAGTAAGAAACATGCACGTGATAAAAATACAATGTAATCTGAAACTAAACAAGGCTACATAGGCCCCCCAGATTTATTCAGAAGGATGGCATCCATTTCACCAAAATGCATGCAATTTGGGAAAATCGATATTGAAGAGAAGGTTAGTTAGATGGTAAATGAAACATACTGCCAAATCTGAATCTGATTGAGGTTGACTATGAGGCTCTTTACCACTTCCTTTGTCTTGTAACAATAGCTCATCACCCAACTATTGTCCCATGTTAGAAAAATCCTTTGCTAAACTTGCAGTAACTGCAAAACTTTTCTCAGCTTTGTTGTTGCCATTGCTGCACTTTGCATTTTTAGGCCAGTATTGTTCGGTAGTGAGGGCTGTGGGAAGATTTCCCAGTAAGGCACAACTAAAGTGTGAACATCTATGGTTTTACAGATTTGGAAAGTAGGGGCATAATCTTTATTTCCTGCCAAAAGGTGATATCTACAACCACACTTTGCAGAAGCCTTCAGGGTTAGCAGTCACTTGTGGATCTGCACTGATGGTAATTGGAGGGACAGGCAAGACTGAAGTAGAAAAGAGCAAGTAATTAGCTGTGAGAGTGCCAAGGGTGGCTAGTTGAAGGAGTACGCTCAGACTGCTTTATTGTACCTGTGGCACCCGGCTGATTTTTTAGACCTCTGTGGAGGGGAAATGGCGAAGAAGCTACAATGAGGGATGTGGTATACCAAGGCTTGGGAGACTCAGGTAGAAAACAGGTCGGGCTGAGAAGAGGAAGGAAAAGTGACACGTTATGCAAACTAGCCTGTGGCCATGGAGTAAAGCTCAGTGCTACTGTACTCCACAGTTGAAGTCAGGAGAGCTGAACCTAGGGACCCCATTATGTGGGAAAATGCAGAAGTTTAAGGGTCCTTAACACCATGGAACCCAACAGGGAATGTGCTTTGGGTAGCAGATTGGCAGTAGAGGCTGACGGCTTTTTTCCATGCGGCTCAACAAGGCACGTTGGCCCCCAGGACTGGAGGAAGGCTAATGAGGGGTTTAGATGAAGGAGAGTGGAGGCTGGAACAATGGGTGACAAGTCTGGTCTCAGTATCTAAGAGAGCCTGACTGAGTCTTGAAATGGTCCACTGCTCTATTGCTGTGATTGAGAAGTAGGAGGGCAATTAGGACAGAGCCAGGAAGGCAGCAGTGATTTCCCAGTATGTGGTGATGGGCAGCCTTTCAAATATTATTTAATGAGATGTATCAAATTTTCAACAAAAATTGCAATCAATAATCAATTACAAGTAGTCCTTTGTTTACAGCATATATTGTTAATGCTAATGCTGGGATTGTGTGCTATTGTACAATTCAAGGGCAATACATACACAAGGCAATTATCACAATTACACAATAAAATTACAGGATGTTCGGCTTTGAGCAATTTACTCTGTGCCCTTGGACAGTGAATGATGTATTTCCATGGCAACAAAAGCAAAATATGTGTAATTTCATGAATGAGTTGGACATACTATACACAATTCAAAACATACTTAGAGTTCAGCAAGAGCCTTAAATGCATTTTCTACAAATCACAGTAACATAAATATTAACCAAAATGAAAATATTACATATAATGAACCATGAATGAATGATAGAAAAATTAAAATGACCTTCAGAGTGAGTGTATAAGTACAACAATGATCTTACTTTCATTTTTTGTAAGTATATATTAAAGAAAATATAAAATGTAGATGTTTACTTGTTCTGTTGGAGTGTCTTGCACTTTGTTGTAAATGCTGTAAATTAAATATGCCATCACCAGCTAAGCGACAGTAGAAAAGAAAGGCACATGGCTTTTTTCTTTAGGTGTCTAACGACTAATGGAACCAGCTTTGCACAATTCTGAGTATAAGACGTTTTTGTGTCAGTCCCCAGCTCCTTCATGTCTAGCTTTGGCATAAGTTGTTTATCAACAAATGATGCAACAGTTAACATGCAAAAATCTATGCATTTGGGGATAATCAATGTGTACGAGTGTGTTTTCACCCAGTGCTGCATGCCATTGTATTCTAATTTGAAGAAATGGATAAATGTAGCATTTGGAAGAATACAGCCACTGGTCATCTTCATTTTACATCACATTCATTCACAGACAACAACTATTTAACTGTGAAATTTGTCAGAGCCACCACATGACCAATGTTACTGTCAGATTTTAATACCACTGCATCCTCCATCAACAGAGTACAGTTTAGGGTACATAAGGACTTGGAAGAAACTGCAAGTAAACCTTGATGAGAATCTTGTCCCAGAGATGTAACACGTCTAGCCACATCTCCAACAGCAAAGCTGGAGATGGAGGCAAACAACCATGGTGTTGATAAACCTGGAACTACTGTCAGGGTTTTAATCGTTGATGTTGAAAATTAGGCGACAATTAAGGTTGAATATCACTGTTTTATTTAAGGCCACATTGACAACATAGAAGGTAATGTTAAATATATTACATTATTGCTCAAATTCCTCCAATGTAATACACAATGTTAAGACAACTTCAGTCTTGGTTTTCTTCACGTCTTGGACATGCATCTCCCTTTGTTTAACAACTCCACACTAATGGCTACAACCATGAAACTGTTCAGGACCCTGGTTTCTTTCTGTTGTTGTCTCTGTAATCTTTCCTGGTGATGTGCTCTCTATACAGAGGCGTTGTAGTGTGGCGCTAAGAAATCTGAAATTTGAATTTGATCATAGTTTTGGAAGCATTTTTGATGCTTTTAGATGTTTTGTATGGTAAAATTTCCACAGATTGCCATCTATTCCATTGCATCGTCAATGGTTGATATATTGTAAACTGTCAGCCAATCAGAGCAGTGTACTCCTGAATTTCAACCTACTAGAGTTCTAAATACAAAAAATATTTATGACAATATTGATTTTCTTTTAATCTACAATTGTTTTTTGTTTTTGTTGTCGTTTTGAAAATTGGCACGATGAATCCATGAATCCCAATGCAGGACTTTTTGAACGAAACCTGAAATTTTCAATGGAAATCAAAAACTGTGATTTATTGAGAACACTTGCACCTGTTTGAATCAGCCTTACTGAATGTGTGCTTTTAAAAGAGACAAAATGTGTAATTTGGGTAGGAAATGACTTGCATCGCCTACTACTGGACACTAATTGAACTGCAAATCATTCCATCTCAATATCTAAAGCCCAATCTATTGCCTGTTGGTTCCATTTTATAATTCTTGCCTCTCCTCACAGCAGGGCAGTCCCACATGCCTGCAAGAGTTCAAGCATGCTTCAGCTCCCCCCTGTGCTGTAAATAGAAGCCTGGCTAATTTTTAATGCTGCTACACTGTATTGTTACGAAAGCCCAAAGAGAGATCTCCAATATCACAGCAGGCTGCTACATTCATAACATAAGATGAGACCATCCAAGTGAGCCTGAAAGACTTTATTTAGAAAGGAAAAGAACAAACATCATCCCCGTCGGAGAAAAAAAAAACAAGAGACAGAGCAGCACAGAGAAAGAGTGATGGAGACAAAGAAGGCCAGTGAGTGAGAGCGAGGCAGAAACAGATGTGTTTTCGCTGGAGTGTGGAACAAAGAGCTGGGAGGGGCACTTATTACACCTCTCAAGGCTGCAGCTCATGCTCTCCAGACAAAGAGCCCATCCCTCTCAGAGAGTGCTGTCCCAGAGCCCTCCCTGCATCTTAATGGCTTGCAACTGCCAATTAAACACTGTGTTACAGCGCAGGATCCTGTTCACTGACGTTCATTATTTTCCTCCTCATGCCTTGTGCTGCAAAGGCTGAGCTGGGATCAGCAGTTCTTTCTTTATCATTATAAAAACATCTAGACTGCAGTGTTACAGTCTTGGCCTTGAGAGGTTTCAGCAGACACAATCTGGCATCCTTCCAGTCAATAATACTGCGGATTAAGGTGTGTACTGCATTGATGTTTGGTTGAGGCTTTTTTTGTTTTAAATCTCACTCGCAGATCAATGATCACATTACATAAACTATTTAACAAGCTGCACTTCCAAAGATAGTGCGGCATGAAGCTTATAAAAATAACCAACATCATCATTAGTCATTTATCAAAGTGTATGCAAATTTATCAAAAACGCAGAAGTTCGTCACATGGTCTTGCTGTGGCGTCATCGCAAATTTGACCTTTCAAATAGTGTAATAGATAAATGTTACTGTATTTCCTACATACTTCACCCAAAGTGGAAGAAAATAATGTGGCATGATAAGCCTGTCATTCTAAGCAAATTCACATGATTTATGATAATGCACTCATAGCGCCACCTTCTGTCTGAATTAATTTCATAGGAAATTAGGTATTTGTGGTCGTATCTTGCACATGCGTCAATCAAGGAGCATGACAATCTTGTGGAGGGAGGAGCCTGTTATTTGGAACTGATTGATAGGCTTATGTGAGGATAAACTCATAGTGCCACCTATGGGCTGCTTGAATTGCATTTTGGTGTATTTTTAAGGCCTGTTCAAAATAGCTCATGACAAAAACAAGTGAAAACACATTGAAAGAAAGGAGGCACTAGCTTCGGCTCCAGCGGACCACATTGTGCGAGGATAGGTTAATTAACACGTTTCATGAGTGAATTCGACCAATTAAGCTATCCCACAGCTTTATAAGTTAATCTAACTCATCTCTCAGGGAGGGAGGCTAAAACACCTAACAATCCTAGAAGGACAGCAGCTGGATCTTTACTTCTACTCAGGACATATAGATTATAGACAAATAGATTATTTTTTTCTCCATTGAAAAAAATTTGGTTTTGGTTGTTAAATATGTAATGTTTGTCAAATCAAACCATTTCTCACATCAATATTCAAGCCAGTCCTACTGCTAGTCTACTTTGTCCGAGGTTTACCAGATCGTCCTCCCGCCAACCTCCTCACTGGGGACTATGACATGAATACTATCTGTGCTTGGACAGCCTGCCTTGTATGTATGTATCCACCAAAATTTATTCAAATAGAAGGCAGGCCTTGGTGGTGAACTTGTATATTTAGTCCAAAACTGCATGAACTAATGCATTTATGTTGAGTTCTGAGTTTATGTAAATTATAAACAGACCCTGAGATCATTGGTGAGTTTTAGAAGGACTCATAAAGACAGCCACAAACGTAAAGAGGATGAAGCTTTCAAAGAAAATCCCCAAAAAATCCCAAATGGCTAAACTAGACAATAAAAACAACATTGCGTCTCCCTACTACTACTACTACTACTACTACTACTACTACTGTCCTTTACCCCTATACAGCTCAGGGGTAAAAGCCATTTAATTCTACATGAGTGATGCAATGTGAAGATGGCACTGGTTGGTTACACACACTTTTACCTACACATTTGCTTCATTGGAAACCAATGAGATAAGTCATGGGCTACACCCAGTAGTGCTCTTAAAACATGAATCGAACAAAATACCCTTTAAATTAGGTTTAAAGAATCTGGAGTTACAAAATCCTATAAATGCATGATCTTTAAATTTAAATTCTACATTAAATTTAGAAATGTGGGGTCTTTAAACAGATTTAGTGCGAAGTTTGCAGCAAATAAAGTCACCTGGGAAGTGTTTGTGGAAGCTTACAAATCCCCCCAAAATGGTTGAACATGCACAGTATGGTTATTTAACATTAGCACATATTTCTTTCATGTGTAACCATCTTTTCCACTTCATGGATGTTTCTATAACAAGTCAGCAATGACTTGCACTTGAAAGAACGTAAAAAAATCGGAATCGAGCATCAAGGCCTGCAGTGTAAACAAGGCCAAGGTTCTTCTTTAAATCAAAGCAACATTTGTTTGTGGGATGCTTTTCAGTTCAAGCAGAAAAAACAAAATGCATTAAATTTCAAACAGTCAAACTCAAACAAAAAAAAAAAACATGGTCGACAACTTTGATCACCACTGCAATCGGAACAGCCAAGTTACCCCTTGATACAAGAAGTGAAAACTGTCATCTGTGCAAAAAAAGGTAATTAAATCCTGTCAGCCACTGTATGGTCTGCATCAAACAAACCTAAAAGTTCCTGCACCTCTTGGTACCAAACAGTCATCAAAAGCTCAAACAGCCTGTTATTCGCTCCTAAATCAGGTATGTAAAAGCAAACAGCGGAAACATCACAGCCACATCTAAATTACCATACAAAACAGGACACAATAACCTTGAACCAATGTGCTTGATTTACACCTAGCAGCTCACTGAGCTCCAAAATGTTTGAGTCATACCTGTACAAGCCAGAAGGGTAATCAATTACACATCTGCATGGGGAACAGCATGAACGCGATCCCTACCAAGCACAAAATTAGCTACAAAATTGCAGCGTCCTTGAAAGTGATGCAGTCGCCGGAGACCATTTACCTTACAACTACCGATGGTAGAGGCACCATTTTGCAGAACTACACTGAGAGGAAGAATTTAGGGACAGAAATTACATTTTAGGAGCAGTAGTTTGGTCAGAGCCTCTAACAAAGAGAATACTTACAGGAATGATTGAAACCTAGTGGAGCAATTCTAGATGGAAGCGATGGGGGATGACATCAAAAGAAGATGATTTATTCGTAGCACTTATCTATTTATCAGTTTTCTATATTTACATCAAGACACAAATGTCAGTCTCTGATAAGATGTATCGTAATCTGTATGACACTACAGCATGTTGATGTACTCAACTATAGACACATTTATTAGAGTACAGTTCACTTATTTGATTCTTAGTGTTTTGAAAATTCACAAATAAAGATAATTTCGATACCTTTACTTTGGAAGCTGCACCCTCATGATGATCCATCCTTTTGAAGATTATGTTTAACATTTGAAAACAAAGTTGACGTTAAAGTTTATTTCAGGAGTTTCAGAAATTAGAACATAATTTATAATTTATAAACTTTGTAGTTTCTTTGAAAGTAACTACCGGTAGTTATTTTCATGATAATGTAACACACATAGGTTTTGCAGAAGTAACTAGTAACTGTAACTAGTTGTGCCCAACCTTGATCTGTAGTGAGCCACTGCCAAGAATGAAACTGTAGTTGAAGAATATTGGAAAATGTAAACATTTTGAATAACTTAGCATTGGGTATTCATTTGTTGGAGCAAAGAGCAGACGAGGTTGCATTGTAAAATGGTCAAGCAAGGAATGCTTCAGAAGAACAACCTCTGAACAGGAAACTGCTGGAAATGCTTCTTTTTGCTCTGCTTTTCATCTCAATTGGGTGAGATTGGAACCTGTTATGCATGTTTCCACAAGAGAAAAGGCCTAGAAAAAACTTCATAATAATGTAGAATAAAATTCATTTCGGGGGTCTACTGGTGTCTATCTCCAGCTTACATGGGGCAAGAGGCAGGGGTACACCCTGGACAAGTGGCCAGTCCATCGCAGGGTAACACACTCACCTTCACACCTCAGGGGAGTTTAGATTATTCAATTAACCTGTCGCATGTTTTTGGGATTGTGGGGAAACCAGAGTACCTCATGGAAAACCATGCAAGCACGGGGAGAACATGCAAACTCCTTCCAACCTTCTAACTGGAAGGCCACAGTGCTACCCACTGCACCACTGTGCTACCTTCAAAATAAACTGATAAACTTAATTCAATGTAGGTTTCAAAGGTTTAAATAGATTTCAAAGCTTTGATGGGTTACGTCCAGAAAAATTACTTCCATATTTTTATAAACTCTATGATTATACAAAAACTTGTACGAAAAGAGCATAGATTCAACATCACTAGGGGTCTTTTTCCCTTACCACCCCCTTTTAAGGAGTAGAGGTAAGCAAAACAGAGGCAAAACTCTAAAACCCCGCACACAGAACTAACATTTAAAAAAAAAAAAACATCTGTATAATTGCATACCTCTGAAAGTCTAAATACAAAAAAGTTTACTGCTTGCTTTTGTCCCTACCATTTTTTTTTATCATTGAATCTGTTTTCCAGTCGGGCTGCTCTGAAAAAGTGTCGGTTAAGGAATAGAAATTACCAATAACTGCCAGAGGGCAATGCTTGACCTTTCTATGTTGATCAATGTCATATTCTGTCCAAATATCTAGCTTCGTTTTTATTGCTAACTGTGTGCTGCAGTCCATTACCCCAAAAACAGAGGCTCCCTTCAGATCCTCCAGTGAGAAGCACTTGAGGGAATCCAGAAAACCCTTATCTAATTAAAAACTGTTTAATGTCTTTCTCTCGCTCTCTTTTCCTCAGTGCAATAAAATATTCTCAGAAAACATCTTCAATTCCCTCTTGTTGCTATGTATTACCTGCTGCATTCAATTTTATTCCATGTTTGCACAAGGAAAGACTGCCTTATTATGTGTGAGATTTAGAGATTTCAGAAATCTATATCCTTCAAATTAATATTTGTGTTTGGGGGGTACAGGGCATTTCATGTGAAACAGGCACTTAAAAAAATAATATATATATTTTTTATTATTATTTATATTTCCTCTTAGCCATCACTGAAGTTTATGAGTAAGACTGTTTCATTGAAATTGTTTTATTGAAATTGTTTCTTTGAAACCCCAACAATCAGGGGTTTTACTTAAAGTGAAGATGCATTTGTGTAAAGTTTGCCCTTTTTAATGTTGTTATGACTAAGCTCTGACCCACGCAGCATACTTTTAACACCTCCTCCACTTTTAGTAAGTCGCCCTTAAATATCTGCTTAGGAAGTTGTATGTTGGAAAAACAAACATTTTGTTGAAGCTTATCTTTTACAGGTCATTATAATAAGTGAATATTCAAAAACAGATTATTAACAAAAGTCTCAGGGTCTCCCTCTAGTTCTCTGTTCCTTTTATTTTGTCCTTCTTCCAAGTATTTTATTTTGTCGTTTTCTCTATGTTCTGGCCTTGTTCCGTCTGTTTCTTCCTCTTCTTTTGATTTTCATCTCTTGTACTCTTTTAATTCTGGCAACTTCTCTTGTGTGTGTCTTCCTTCTGTCTCTTTGCTAATTAGCCCTAATGTGATCCACCTGCTTCTCTTGTCTTGTACTACATTTCCTTGTTAGCGTGCTCCCTATATTTAAAATCCTTGTTCCCCCTCCCCTGTGCGGGTTCATTTTTAAAGCCGTTGCCGCTCATACCTAATTTGGCGGCTAGTTAGCAATTTGATATGGCTTTTTGTGTTAATGTTGTTCCCTGTTTTGTTTGTTAGTTAGCTTTAACTTTGTTCTTGTATATTTTATGTTGTCTTTGTGTTTATTTTGATTATCAGTTTTCTAAGAGTTGATTCCAGCATGTGTGAGCACCTGAGTTTATTCTCCTCCTCCTTTTTTTACCATCTTGGGGAAGTGATGCCCTTTAGCAAGTGGACATACCCTGGAAGCTCAGCATGGCATGTGTACAGAAGGGGGGGGGTGGGGCTTAAAACAAGGTATTGCATTACAAAGCAGCCTTTTTGGCATTGTTTTTTCCTAGAGAGTTTAAATAGTAGAAAAAATACTTTTGAAATGTGATTTATTCATTTTTTCAGCGTCAAGATTACAAATTATACAAATACAGATGTTTATTTAAATATTGGGCCTGATACTGGTGTTAAAAAGGACACAATGAAAGCAATATAGGATCTTCTTTTCATAGAACAAGCTGGAAAATGACTAAGTGTATTTTCATCCTCTGCTTTTTGAAACCTGAGTTATAAATATATTTGGGTGATCAAACTCCTTAACATCACATTTGTCCTGATATCTCCTTTGCTCAAACTGTACTAATTTAGGTTCTTTAACAAAAAGAAAAAATGACATAGAAAGTCAACAAAGTGGGTGTTGGTATGTTAATGTCTTGAATTAAAATGCTGATACTGATCATGAGCGAGGTTAGAATGGCAGTCTAGGAGGTTCCTTGAGTTTGCATAATCAATGCCACTCATGTCCCTCTGACCAATCGGAAACTATATTCCACACGAAAAAAAAGCCTCTTTTACTAACTGCTAACTTTCCATAGCCTGAACGCATAAATGTTTTCTACATTTTCAAGTCTTATTTACGTTTAGATCAAGGTGCGGTGAGTGAAGCAGTGCCCTCTATTGACCAGCAAAAACATTGCACACTTTCGTTGTTTCTCTGTTTATGGCCCCGTTTATAATTTATTTGAACATAAAAAAAGTTGACGTGAAAAAATGATGCTTGTTTATGAAACCGCACTCTTCAAGTGTGGTCCTGTGGTTTCTTTATCTGCAGGAGTGGTCCTCTGGTTCTAAGCTGCTAGCTGGCTCCGTCTTTCCTACAGAACAATGAACTTTGTGGCTACATAAAGCTAAGGCTCTTTAAAGGGACAATGAACCTTGCTTTCTGTTGTTATATTGGAATTAAAAATAAACCTGTTCTTACCTCTCATGTCTTCTTGTCTTTTCAGACCCTAGGCGTTAGTATCTTTATTTCTTTAATGTTTTGTTAACTTAGAGACAATAAAACAAGAACATTTGCAAACAAGTGGCTTAAATTGTATAAAATGATATCAATAAATGAAAAAAAAAAAAAACTTTTCCCCATAATCAAGTAGCAATTTATTAAACTCTAAACATATTCTTGACAATATTGTGCATCAAATACTTAGATTTCTCAGCATCATCCACTGCATCCAGCCAAGGCCTCAGGAGGTTAGAGACGTGTTGTGTAAACCCGTTTTGGTTCTACTGTATACCTATACTAAGTGAAACCTCGACAGATTCATGACCATGTCACACAGCAATTTTCATGCATGAATTGAATTTGTCAGCTCTGATATACCCGCTCCATAAATAACCCCAAGCTCCAGAGAGTGCTAGGTGTCTGTTTTGAGGAACGCCTGTTCATTCTCAAACACAGATTGTTTGTTTTTTTTCTTTCCAATGAAGTCTGAAATTCCTGCTTGTGCTCTGCAGGATCTGCTCTCTCACTATTTTAGGACGATCAAGGGACAATGAATCATGAGTGTGCACCCCTGGTGTGATTACTCATAATAAAGAGGCTGCCGTAAAGAGGAAAGCAAAAGCTAAACTGAAAATAATTGGTCATAAATTATGCTCGTAGCTGCAGTAGGGTTCATTAAACAACAACGATAACTGTAATAAAACAGTTTGTGGATAAGAGAGATGTGTTGTGTATTCATTTGACTTATTTACACAGAATAACTGAATCAGTTAGCCCCTAGCTCTCAAGCGAGCGCTAAATCTCCTCACTTAGCTACAGCATGGCTAAGGGCTATTTATGAACCTCTAACACACTTTCTAAGGTACAATGGCAGGTGCACACAAAAGAGCAAGCCACACTTAGTTTCCTGGCTATACTGGTTCATACGTTACAGCACAATTCAGGATGTTACATCAACTCTACTGGTGTATACTTGTGCAAAAAAGAATGGAAAGCGTTATTCGTTTATTTTAACCAATCACCAAAAGTTGATCCATAGAGAGAGAAATCTAGATCAAATCAATATTTGGTGTGACCACCCTTAAGAGCATCAATACTTCTAGTTATACTTGTACACAGTTTGTGGAGAAACTGAGCTGGTAGGTTGTACCAAACACCCAAAGCATTTCTGGGAAATTGTCTTTTATGATCTTTGACCGACAACTGCATCTATGATTCTCAATGTTTGCTGTATCTTTGTGATACTTTCAAAAACCTTGAAAGGGTACAGTAAACAAATTCATACAGGTACACCCTGGACAGGCCGCCCACAGCCACCCACTTTGAAAATCTAATCTTGAAATCCCAGTGGACTTTGAAATATTGTTCAGGAGAGACCTTATTGATCCCGGAAAACTACCTTGCGTCTCATTGCTGTGCTCAACCTTTCCATGACCACAAGCCATCTTTCTCAATCTCACCTTAGCAGCAGTTTGGCTGTTCCTCCCCCAGTTTAAACCTCCTACTCAGTTGTTTCTGTTTCAGTCACTCAGCTGTGACTGGGTTTTAACCTATGCGTGACATTAATGATCATTAGCACCTGTTGGAGTAAGATTTAGATTCTGTTTTGAAGGCAAAAGGTATACATATTTCTTTGATTGACCTAATATTATGTAATCCCACAAAAAATAAAATTTATTTTATTTCTTCAAGTTTCGTAAATGTTGCACCAATGTTAAAACTGATCGAGGTTCATGTGAGTTCCACTCACAGTGTTACTGGGGCAGTGATTTTGGAGGGTTTATTAGAATCTTTCTCTTCTGATTTACAGTGAAAATTAAGGCAAATATATGATTGCATGCAAACCATGTTGACAAAGACAAATGCAAAGAAAATAAATTCACAGTCACAAAAGAACCCAATAACATTAATGATAATATAAATGTGCCTTAAACATGTAGAGATTTCAACTACTGATGGAAAATCTGTGAATCTCATTCACCAAAAAGATTAAATGTTATTCAGTTCAGACTATAACATAATATTTTTTAAAATATATATAGATTGACCACATATATTACTATGAAGCATTAAAGTTAATATCAATGAAACAAATATTTCTTTCTGATATTAGCTCAGATCTTTTTTGTTCCGACAGTTGAGTTGTTTGTTCTTCATGTTGTTTAAAAATCTTCTGTATATGTGGAAACTATTTAAAAGAGCAAAGTAAAACATGTTCTCAAGTAAAAGCAAACACTAAATTACTCGCTAAATTTACAACATCTGAGAAAAAAAACTGATGCTCTGATAACTGGTGAATGTCCAAACAAGACAAGCTTCGTCTAATTGTTAAACAATGACAACATCGAGGATCATCATTTCGTGTGCACATAACAATGCCAATAATCCCATAAACAGATATTATGTCTACTGCAAACAGGGAATCTATCTTTAGATTGTTTTGTAACAGCTAAGAGATTCATTAAAAAGTCAAATATGGAACATAACAAATTTAAGTTTAACAAATCTTTGGTATTCAGGAGAGAGATTCATTTCCTTTTTGACTAACCACACAACCACTGGAGCAGATTTATATCTTCAACTTGTATTGAATTGGAACTCCATTGCAATTTTACCAAATGTTCAACTGTGATTGGGTGTTCTCTACACTTGGGGAGGGTCTTGAAACAAATAAAATAAAATAAAAAAAACACTGAGAAAAGTTCTTTTTAATTACTAGGGTCTAAAAGGTAGCTTTAAAAACCTCCCCAACCTGCAGCAAAGTCACATGCTGTAATTGAGCAGGCAGAGGCTCCTGCTCACTTGGTTCAGGACAAGAAGCAGTGACAAAGTAATTACTGCTCGGGGGATCGTTACAGCAAGTGTGTCAGTCTCCCTGCAAATGAGCTTGTACCAATTATGATCACACTGACGATGTAGAGTCTGCAGTCTTATCTTAAGCCTAAAACCATGATTTGATTAGGTTCTAGTTAAAAAGAACCAAATCTGGAAATAATGGCCATCAATCAGGGCAATCTCAGATATACAGGATCAAGGTAAGGACACAAATCCTTAATGTATCATGAAATGTCTTTTGGAGTAAGATTTTTACCCATTTTTTATTTTATTTCTCACCTTGCTTGGACTTTGCAGAGGTCACATTTATACATGTTGAGTGTGAAAAAGGGTTTAAAAGCAAACTTACACATGCATCATGCGTTTATAGCAATTGCAGTTACAGTTGTGCTCATAAGTTTTTGCAAATATGAAATATGAATGAAAACACAAATGGTTAGTGTTTGGGTGAAGCCATTTGTTGTCAAACAACTGTGTTTGGTCTTTTTAAAATGTAATAATAACAGAAACTTTCCAAATGACCCTGACTAAAGTTAACAAACCCCATCTCTTAATATGTTATATTCCTCTCTTGAGCGTCAATAAAAGTCTCTTGAGGTAGTTGTCGATTAGTTTTTTTATCTTCTCTGTTGGTAAATCAGCCCATTATTCTTGACAAACAGCCAAGACGCTGAGATATTGAGGTCAGGAGACTGAGATGGCCATTCCAGAACTTTCACTTTGTAACCAATGACAAGTGTACTTGGCTTTGTGTTTTGGATGTTTGTCTTGTGCGCGTCATCCACCCACTAGGGGGTGTCACTGTGTAACTTGTTAGCAATAACGAATGAGCAGAGTGAGAGCTCCTATCTTGAATTAATTTCACAATTTATATGTGAAATATTCAGTTTCATTTGTTCTTTAATAAACACGCGTGAAACCCAACTGCTTCCACCTGTCACAACTTCAAAACCGAATAGATTTCAAGATCCATAAACATTTGCCTCAAAGTGCATGAACTTTATCCGGGTAAAAAAAAGCAGATTTACATGCACACACTTCTCAGACCTATGCAGTAAGGATTCTATGTCCCAAAAACATGTTTCCCATTATCCATCAAGAGAGATCTACAGAGAGATGTTACTGTACAGAGTAGATTGAAAAGTAAAGCTGGATATTGTTTATCAGTTTTTGATAAACGTCTAATTGCATAATTGTAGTAATGGCAAATCAAGAACTTGCAAAAATTCAATTGCAGGAATTCTAAAAGAAAAACCCTTAAAACCCAGGTTTACAATTAAAGGAATGTAAAAAAAAAGCTAAAATTGAGTGTTTGAGGTCATAGCGACCTTTATTACCCAGAATTCCATTACCTGTAAATCCATTTAAAATGACCCATTCTTGCACTTGGAGAAGTGGCTTTGTGGAAGGAGGCCAGTCATTATCAGTCTATGAAATTAATTTCCTCTTCAGAACAGCAGCTGCTTTTCCTTCGCATGCAAGGGAGGTTAACATGAACCAGTTCTTGTTTTTCCACTGTAGCTCTTTATTAGACAGCACATCCACACTGTTCTTGGTTGCAATGTGTGTATTTAATTATGCAAACAGACAGCCACTGGTACCAGAAGAGTGCCTGCCTGCCTGCAGACTTACAAATGCACTTCATCTGCAAGAGATGTCACTTGCCCCGTTTTGTTACATAAAGAACACATGTTTTGAATATGGAAGGAAAACACTTTCTGAGAATACATGCAAGCTCAAAAAATGTATAACACAGTGGTACCTCGAGATATAAATGCTTAGAGTTATGAAAAATCCAAGATACGAAGGGTCTCTCTGGAAATATTTAGCTTATTTGGAAACAAAAATTTTGCTCATTTGGATTTTTTTATACGAAAAAAAAATGAAACCTACCCAAGATATGAAAAACACAAACAGTTCTGCTCTTCTATCCGCTTGTTAAGTCTGACGTTGCGTTAGACTTCCAGGTCCTGTCTCTCCACTCTCCCATTGACAGACCTTGGTAAAAGAAGCTGATATGCTTTAACTTCAGCACCTTTTAACAGCACACTTTCATGTTAAATCAGTATAGATTTAAACATTATGCATAGATTACCGATAATGTGCTATAACAAAAGTTAGAGTCAACGTGTCCTAAAATAAATAATGTTTTATAGTGAAATGTGCTGTTCTGTATCACAAGTTAGAGAAGAAACCCCGTGACATGCTCTCTCCATCCCTTCACACATGCTTTCAGTACTGTCTACGCATGCGCTTGGTTTCGTGTTGGTGATAGTAATTTGTGAAATATCAGGCAAACATTTAATAGGATGTTTGGGGCTTGCCAGAGAACCCCAAGATGCCACTTGTGCCCTGTTCTCCCCAGAGATGAAAGTAGGCTCATACTGAGCACATGACAGAGCGGTTTGGCAGTCTGTTAGTAATGGTGTGGGGTGAGGGTCATTAGGTCCTGAGATGAGATAAGATCCTCATACACCTTGTGAGGCAATATGCTGGCCCCGAGTTCCTCCTAATGCCAAACAATGTGAGACCTAGAGTGTGTCACCAGTTCTCGCAAGACAAAAGCAACGATGCTTTGGACTAGCCGCCCATTCTCCAAACCTGAATTCAACTGAACACATCTGGAATGTTATCTTTTGCCCAATCCACCAAAACCACACTGCACCATGGACTCTCCAGCAGCTGGGGGATACTTTAGTACATGTCTGGGAGGAGATGCCTCAGGAGAGCATCCGCCACCTCATCAGGAGCATGACCCAGTGTTGTAAGGAGTGCTACAGCGCTTCACATAGATCTGCAAAGGATCTGAATAATTGGGACCATTTGAGAAATGAAAATATGAAGAATTGTTTGTTTTTCTGTCAACATGGGGCACTGTGAATGAACTTAGAAAATTAACTTAAATGATTTAGCAAAGTATCAAAGAGAAAAACAGTTTAAGGGGTACTTTCAGTACCCATTGTATTGACAAATAATACAAGTTTATATCTGAATATCGAACCTGAAGGTTAAATATCAGATCAACTATGTTGAGGATTCTGTGAAAATAGACAGTTGAGTGATTAAATTCGTCTCAAAAATGGTAATTTGTCATTATAGACTTTATAATTTTGATGGTGGAGTCAACTCTCACTGTGGAACTCGTTATGTGCAAGGAATAATTTCAGAGTAATAGCAGAGATTCATTTTTGTCCAAGTTATTTCATTTCCAGAGTTTTCGATTCTTCAGCCAAACCTCATTTTAAAATTTGAAAACACCTTCAAACCTTTGAATGATCGTTTTTATACGCTCCTGAAAACAAGATCGCTAAAGTAAACACATCTGTATTTTTACACACTGCATTAAAAGTGTAACTAATGAGTGTGGCAAGTGATGCTAGTCACACTTCATGTGATTTCCATTAAATTCCTCATTATTTAAGTCAGTTATTCACATATCTGGTTTGTCTAGATTACTGTCACACTGAGCCGAGCTGGCTGGAGTCCAGTTGTTCGAAAGGGATTCAGGGAGTCTACAGTCAAATAACAACATGTGGAGAACAAAGCTGGCTTTCATAGAAGCTCCCAGCGCTCCTGCTAATGCATTCGAGTATTTCATCTGCAGTCAACGTTTGACAAGCAGCAGTTGAATTTATTATTTCCCTGGTCATTCTGAGGGAAAGCACTTCTAAAAATAAAGATGTTTGTCCACACATCTGCGGCTTTCAGTGAAACTTCAATCATGAGATCACTTTAGATGCAGCTGAAGCTAAAAGTTCCACAAAACAAAAATCTCAAGTTCTGATCAAGTTTTAAAAATACAAACAAGCAGCAAGGAGGATTCTGAAACCCAGAACTTGAGCTGGTTGAAGTGGCTGCTAAACTGTAGATGCTAAGGAAGGCTACAGGGGTGGTCAAGGCGACCTCCGCTGAGCGCTCTAAGGAAAGCTGGGAGCTTGTGCTTTGATGCCGTTGATGAATGTCATGCTAATGCCCTGTCTGTGCGGTTGGCACGATACCTTGTACTTCCTCAAGCTCAGCAACTGGATTGCCTCTGGAAGTTGTTTAAAGGCCATAGAGCCAAAAAGACAGGAAGAGAACATCTAAAAATGGTCCACTGTTCAAACAGAGGAATGAAAGAATGATATGAATGGGTTTGCTGTGGGAAGAAGCCAGGGATTTGAGTGGACAGAGATGCCTAGCTGAGAGATCAGTATCCTTAAAAGTTACATATTTTCCCAAAAATCTTATTTTTGTCATCCACTTACAATAAGTGAAGTTTGGCTGTACAAACGTAATCTATAAGAGAACCTCTGACGTTGTAAAAGCTACCCCACCTTCCATCCCTTCTACACTTGCAGAGGTTTAAGTCATGCAAGTTAACTGTTCTCATGGGAAACATTACGTTTTATTCTAATAATCTGTAAGTTAAGGAGCATCATGCCATCTTTGACTTATTATGTCATTTTATTGATTCAATTGAATCGATCTTCACATCTCAACCCTTTCATGACAACCTTAACAGTAAGGACATGGCTATTACACTATAGCGATATTCAGATCAGTTCACAGAGTGTAATCTTTGAAAATGAAAATAAATTGGCATTTTAATAACCCAATTTGGGAGGAGCCTGGCTATGAATTAGTACCCTACTGCAGACACTGAATCTTTTATTAGCTCTTGCAGGCTGTATATTGCTCCTGTAAACTTCTGACCACACCCCTATGGTACCTTTTCGCCACACGGTGGTCTCTGGGCTCAGGTTGCTTCCTGGTTCTAGAGCCCCTTCTCAGACAGCTTGCCTGGTACATATTCCATGCTCGACAAATGTGTCTTGACGACATTTTATAAATCTATTTATGAATAAGTTTAAGCTTGTTTACATGTACCCTACATTGTTCACACATGTACCTTAAGCCAGTGTTAAGGGTTAGTGAACAACTGCCTCAATAAAAATATACCTCAGTTACATGACTTTTCAATCTACTTTTCAATTCAGCAGGCAGCCTGCTCAATGTAGGCCTTTGTAATTCTAGCATGCCTTTAACCTTTTAAACATTTCTGCAAAATGCTCTACATTTCTAAAAACTTTTAAAGCTTTCACTAAATGAAAACCTCTAAGACTATTCCATATTTTTCTTAACCAAGCAAACAGTGCATTTGCGTTACATGAACACAAACCCAATATACTCAGACCTCAATGAATTTGTTTAGTGATGAAATTCAATTCTGCGCTCTGCGCTCACCCTCTGGTGCCTCGTCTTTCCCCGCATTCAGCCGTGTGCCTAACCATGCATGATGGCATCCTATAAATGTCCCATCTTCTCCTGTCTTGCCTATCTATGCCTCGTTTCTGGATCTTTCACAGCACGCCTTCATTCACTCTGTGATTTCTATCGTGAAGTCATTTGAGAAAAAAAACACTGACCCATTTTGAAGGGATCACCGCGGCCGTCTACGAGTCATTCATGGCAATTCAGACCTCTCAGGTCAAAGTCTATGACCTTTAACCTCCTGGTGCTCAAGCTTTTCCTCAGTGCTGTTGTACTGAATAGTCCCTATTGTCTGCCATTTATGAAGAGAAGCTCATAAATCTTGCATTTGTTTGGTGCATAAAGGGCACTGAGGCTAAGTGTAGGAGACATCAGTAGTAAATAAGAGCTTTTTTCATCAGGTATCCTTCATTTTATCATCATTACAAGCTGAGAAACAGCTTTTGTGATCATCTTCTTCAGTCTATCGACAGGGTGTTGTTTAAGAAGGGAAGTACACAGAGATGCAAAGAAAAACTGATGGCGCATAAATATACTGCAGGTCAATATCAGGAGTTTGAATGTCTCAACTCTGTATTCAGATATACAGCTGGCTTCACTCAATGAATGAATCTATGAATAGAAATAAAAATCGAATGATTGCAGACCTGTGAATTACAGCACTTTTGTTGACTTAATTCAAGCTTATGCCTTAAAGTGTCATGGAACATTGTGGTCCACCAGTTCAAACCACTTTCTCTTGTGTTAGCTTTCTGTAATCCTCTCTTGTGTTAAGGGGTCAGTTTTGACCCATGTATTAAATCAGCATTAAAATAATATAGAAATAATAATTGATCATCCTAAATGGCTCTGTTTCCTTGTTAGGCTTCCTTATCTATGAAAATTTTGGTTTTAGTATTTTTGGTGTGATGAAACAACCTGCTACTATGAATTAAACTCTATTTTCTATTATTTTTAATAGTGTATTGTTTAATATTGTTTACAAAACGACTTCTCTCATAACACCACAAAGAAACAAAATGTTCCTTTATTTTGTAAAAAAAAGGTTCAACAACTGTATTTAGCACATACAGAATCGTCTGTGTTAATGTGAGAATGGGCTTTGCGGATATAATTCTCGCATGTACAGCATACAGTTTTTGTCTTTCAGTCCTTCTTCCAGGGGCAGAACTGGCACCTTTTTCTTTTGACTGACCCAGATGCAGAATCAGGTGTATCAGGAGAAGATTCAGCTCCCTGAACAGCATCCACAATGGCTGCAAGGCTTCTTGGCAGTCCAAGCGCTACCTTCTCTCACGGCACAGGGTCACAAGAGCCTTTTCCAACAGCTTAAGAAAGATCCTTCTCTTGGGTTTTTCCCTGACATCCAGATCAGGTTTATCTCCTGCCATATCAAAAAGACTTTATATGAGGACACATCAATAATGTTGTGGAAGATGACCAGGGGCCAGTGTGCAGTTATTCTTCTGCAGCTGTACGTTCAGGTAACATTGCCAAGGCTGTCCAATCCTCCTTTATTGTAGGTAATGGCTGGCTTCTTGTCCTCGCGATCACTGCTGTTCTTATTGGTTGGAATTAGTTAAGAAGCAGGCAGCTTTGCTTTTCTTTGACAAAAGTGTCTCTCTTGAGGGATTTCCTCTTCATCTGAAAATGGATCACCCTATTGGATTGTTTTGGGTTACCTCTCCTGATAGATCATCATCCTCTTGTTCCTGTTGAGCTCCTGAAAATTCCAAGGAGCTAACTAAGGGTCCTTTTATTCATATTCCTCTATACTGAATTTGTTTACTTTTTTTTGGGATGTTTTTGTAATGTGAGGGCTTAGCTGTATATCAAGTGTGCTCATGAAATGCAAGTTCAATTCAAATATTAATCCAGTTTCATGATGTGTGTGTGGGTGGATGTGTGTGTGCGTATGCGTGCGTGTGTGTGTGTGTGTGTGTGTATCTATATACTAGGTCAGGGTGAGTGTGAGTGTAACCTTTTAACTTTTTCCAGGTGTTCAAATGCTTTTATAGCTCGCAGTTAAAAATTACCCATAGGACAATCTTGGTACCCTTGTGGTGTATAGCAAACATGGGCGCATAAACAAAAAAGTTCTAATAATGTTAAAGTCCTAAAAGTTTTGCTTAAGAGCCATTACTCACCACACGTTTGGTACTTTTCACAGATCCATAGAGGCTCTTTGAAAGTGATCTGACTGAGCCATCTCTATAATGGCATGCAGGACTGGGAGAAAAATCACAAAGCATGTCCTTTCCCACAGCAGATCTAGAATAAAGCCTCTGGACAGTAGCCATTAACACGGCTCTGTCTTTCAGAGGAATCTCCAGTGGGCTTTTAAAGAACGAAGCGTCTGACTCTGGGAGATGGAGATGAAAGCAGGAGCTGACTCAGCACTGCCTCGATGAGCTCACTTCCTCTCTCTTCATTGCTCAACAAAAGAAAGGTGGAGGTAAGGAAACATTCATTTGAGCATCATTGAGATTTACAGTCTCTCTGAGAATATTTTATTGATTAAAAAAAGCTTTTCTGCAATGCTTGCATTCTATTGTAGGGAGAAGTGTCTGCCATTTTTTAATACTTTTACATTTTCAAGTCTCAGATAGAAAAAATTAACAATTAACTACGCAAAAATATGAAATGTACAAAATGCAGTTTGCCGTGGAATTATACCACTAATAAAACAAGTTTTACTAGCATGTAATGAAAAGCAAACCATCGTCTGAAAATTTTGTTGTGATGTCACTAACCTTAAAACATCTTTTTACCTAAGGTCACTAACCTAAAATAATTTTTATTTTTCCATATAATGCTCGGAATTCATGGCCTGTTTCCCCCCAAAACCTATACATGAATTCCATCAATATTTTGTATTTTATTCTGTGAAAAATAACAAAAATACATACATCAACCATATTGAAATACAGCCTGCACTTGACGACATTTATCTTGCAATATTTTGTAAATTCCATTCAACTCATTAATTGTAGTTCAGTCAAAAAAAATCTTTGCCAATTATGTAAAATGAACCAATGATGATCTCAACTCTTTTCTCTGTGAGCAGTATTTCTTGTACTCTCAACTTATTGTGGTTGTCTTTGGATGGCTTTCGCTTCCCCTTTACAGATGAAACAATTTAATCATTTATTACATTAACAATGTGTAGATTTAAGGATTGAAGAAACTTTACTTGATTTTTTTCTGGTTTTTCTTTTTTAATCAACTTGAATTACTGAGAGTCATTTCAAGGATTAGGCATTTTACATGTAAATCTTGCTTCGAGGTACAAAATGTTTGAGATTCCAAAACCACCATGAAATGATTAATTTCATATCTCGGGGCACCACTGTACCATATAAATGTTAAATGTTGTGTTTCCTGTGGCCATCTGGTGGCTCTATAACTGAGAAACCACATTATAGATCAGAGGTGGGCAAGGAGGGGTGCAGCCCACCTCTGACCTGCACAGTTTAGTTGCAAGCTTCATGAAGTCCAGGAATGACTTTGCCTACCCCTGTTTTAGATGTATTTATACATTGGCTGTTACCAATTGTTCATAAATTTGGGAAAGATCAGACATTGTATGGCTGAGTTAATACAACTTCCTGTTTATATCGTAACGCTAAATTTTGATGGCCATACACATAGTTTAGCAAAGTCAAAAAAAGCTTTTCAATTTAACATTCCATATGCTGTAAGATGAGACTGATGGAGTTTGGAGATGAACAGATAAAAAAAGGACAATTTACCTTCAACAGGAGCAGTGATGGATGCAGCAAGAGCCATTGGGAGCCGAAGGAGTCCAGGAGGTCCCCACCAACAGGATCTAGAGTGTCGCCATCGGTTCAGGTGAGACACTGGCAAGTAACTGGGCCAGTAGAGCATGCCAGGCTCTGGACTGCTCATATTCCAACAAGTAGTCAACCTCTGGTTCGGAAACCCACCTGCCACTGGACTGAGAGAGTACTGCTAGCACACTACCTGGAGCCGCACTCACCAAACCTACTCACCACCATCCCGGCTCATTACTCATTTACACAATTTATTGTAATCGCACCTTATTTTCAATAAAAGCCCTGTGCAGCCTTGAACAGTGTCAGTGTCTCCGTCTCTCTCGCCACCTGTCACCGTGACAATATATACACAAAATATATACAAATATACGTAATAATTATATTGTAAATGATAACAGGTAACTTATGACTTTCTGTCCAAACATTAAATAAGAAAGAGAGCACAGTTTGCGCCAGATTGAATGTACACAGTGGAAGAGACGCTTGTGAAATTCAGGTATCTGGCCTAGCGTCACATCCAAAGAACACCACATGGATGAAATTATCTCATTAGATTCTCATTTGTGTCTACTTCATTTCCTTTTCATCCTATTCCCTGGTTGAAAATAAAATTGTCCTGTGCATAGCAATGTCTTATTCATGTGCTGGAAAGTCTTCTCAAGTTATGTTTTGGATTAAATGCGTTCATGCTTGACATCGAGACGGTGAAAACGAACCCTTATGACCAAGATATAAACGATTAATATTGGCTTTTTTATTAATTTGATATGATGAATTTGGGTGTCTTGCGACTTTAAAGCAATAAATGAATCGCATAAGTATTTTAGAACTAGTGGTTGAAATAAATCAAGTATGTGAAATTTAATTGTGCACAACATACTTTTGTCTTTTGGTTTCACGGAAAGTAAAATTGATGCAATGATTTGGAAAATATGAAGTTAACCGTGTTAAGCCTTTAACAGCAAAAGCAAAGTTAGGAGCTTTCATTGTATCAGTAAAATGAAAACACAATCTTCATGTTTAAGCAACTATTAAACTTCATCCATCCATCTTCTTCTTTTTCTGGGTCACGGGGTTCTCCAGTACACTTTGGGCGAAAGACAGAGTAGACCCTGGACACTGGAAGGTCACCTGCTCGCCTTGAACCAGCCACCTTCTTACTGCTGCATGTGCTACCCACTATACCACTGTGCTACTGTTGTTAAACTTCTTTTCTTAAATTCACCTTTACACATAGACACATCTATATTTGGAAGTTCCCTCTTATTGGATAATTCAAATCATTGACATCCTAAAAAGGTCAAATCCTTGGCATGCACCAAGCAGAAAAAAAAAAAACATCTAAGGAGATGCGGAACCTACAATTGGTCAAAGAAATGTGTTAAGAACTCAGGGCTATGTTTAACAGTGAAAGTAAGAGCATTTCCACACTTTTAATATGAAGTATTTGGACTGAAGGGCTGTGTAGCCTTAAGAAAAACAATAATCAATGAACCTAACTGGGAAAAATTATTTATTTTGATTGGACTCTGGAGCAATATAAGTAGGCCATGTGATCAGATGAGTCCAGATTTACTCTGTCCCAGACTGATGGACGCATCAGGGTAAGAAGAAAAACAGATTTAGGGATGCATCCATTATGCATACTGCTTACGGTACAAGACTTTGGGGGCAGTGCTTGTTTTCTTGGGGGTTACTGCAGTTGCTCAGATGTAGGTTAAGCAACCGGGTGGTGCTCTTAGAATGCGGTCAAATCTGTCCTCAGTATCCTCTACTCTTGCACCAACTAACTTCATGTCCTCTTTCAGCACATCCATATATCTCGTCTTTGGCCTTCCTCTTGACCTCTTGCCTGGTAGCTCCATCTCCAACATCCATCTACCAAAATAACCACTATCCCTCCAAACCATCTCAATCTCTGTCTCCAAAACAACCAACCTGAGCCGTACCTCTGATGTGCTTGTTCCTAATCTTGTCCATCCTTGTTACTCCTAAACTGAACAGCTGAATCTCTGAATATACTGAATGACCTGGTAATTCCAGGAGTTTTTTCTTTACTGATGGTACACGCATATTCCAACATCACAATGCCAGGATTCATTGGCTCAAATTGTGAAAGAGTGGTTCAGAGAGCATTATTTTCACACAAGTACTGGCCACCAGAGAGTCCAGACCTAAACCCAATGGTCAGGCTCTATCATCATCAATGCAAGATCTTGGTGAAATATTATTGTACACTGAATGGAAATATATCTTGTGACATTTTCAAAGCTTATGAAAATATAGACTGTATGCCATAACCAAAGCTAAAGGAGCTTCAGCTAAATATTATAATGTGTGACCTTTCTTGTTTCATTGCTCTGTTTACGATGAAGAAAAAAGTTCTAGACAGAAATGTCCTGCTACAAAGCACTTTCCATCTAGATTTTCTGCCTGTGACTAACTCTAGTGTACAAACTATTTTGGTGCTTTTAGAGCTTATAACAGCATTTAACAAGGTCACACTATAGGTCTATTTAAGTAAGAGGATAAGCCTTGACCTAGTCTTAATCTTATCTTTCTCACCATTTCCACCCACACAGTAAATTGTATCTGACCCAACTCTGCCAAATGCACAAGGCCAAGTACCACCTTGAGTAACATTGCATGCAGTCTTGATCGACAACAGGGGGAAAACATGGGCCATGTGACCCAAGTCAATAATTAACCAATGCCACGCTATGATGTCTGACCCATGTTGTGTGCCACAAAAAAAAAAAAAAACAATTCCAGCTTTGCAGACTGTCAATGTTTGGCTTACAATACCAGATGTGCCAAAGTCAACGTATTTATTTATTTATTTATTTATTTATTTATTTTTGCAATTTTGTATAACTCAATGTGTATAACAAATATGTTATACAAATAATGCGGCACTTACCAGAACCAGTTGAAGCTTGTTTTTTTATTTATTTTTTATGAATGCCAGTTCTAAGCAAGCATTTTAGGAGAACCTCAGCCTTGTACCAATGCAAGCACTGTTTCCAAGTCTGCGAAAAACCCAAGTCCAATCAAGTGTATCTTGCAAACATTGGTTTCGAGACCATTATTCTTGCGGGTCATAGTCATGAGTCTGGGCAATCTGCAAGTTCCAGTCCTAAGTCACCCCTGAGCGCCTCTTCCAAGCCATCTCATTAAAATCCGAGGAGCCTCGTATCCCTGAGAACCTAATGAAACCTGAAAACCCTACTCCTTCAAAATGACCCTACTCCTTTGAAATCCACTTCAGCTTAGGAGCCTTATGTTCAACTTAAGACACCTTGAGCCTCATAGTAAACCTAAAAAACCCTAATGCATCCCAAAACTCCAAGGCTCCTCCTAAGAAATCCTATTGATCCCAGGAGTCTCCTGAGACTCCTAGTTCAGCTTAAAGACCCAAGGGTATTCCAGATAAATCTTGTTTACCACTATGTTCACCCTTAGAAACCCAATAAGTCTTTGGAACCTCATCGTAAAACCTAGAACCTTAATAAACTCCAAAATCCCAAGGCTAATTCAGAGATGTTTAGCCAAGGAGCCCAAAATCCAGGGAGCCTCTTCTTAAACCTTAGAACCCCAGATCAACCCAAAAGCCAATGGCTACTCCAGAACAAAAACGTGTTCATCCCAGCAACTGAAAATCCTTGTTTAAGCCATTTGTCTAAAGCTAACGCTGAGAACTCTGCACACCCAGGGAGTCCTATGCTACACTGAAAAATCTATTCCACCCTAGAATACAAGTAAAACTTCTGAGAGATCCAGTTCACCCCAGGAGAAAAAACATGAAACCTGGAAAACCTTGTCTACCCCTTAAAACCTAATAGTCAAACTGAAAGTCATGATCTTACTGTATCCCCACTAAATATTGTTTTTCTATACCTTTTTTTAATAACTGGGGCAGACTCACCCCCTTGCCCTTACAAGCCTTTTTTAACATTTAAATTAGTATCTTCTGTTAAAAACAGAGGGATTACTGCAACCAATGTTTTTTTTTAAACAAAATAATCCCAATTTTGAGGCCTCAGGAAGTTGAGTTTTGTTGTCAATTTACCTAAACCGCCACTTTATATTTAAGTACCGGTAATTAATTCAGTCCATGGTATGTAAATATAACTGTTCTTGGAATAGACTCGGAAAACCGCTTTCACTTTGTTGATGCATCTTTCAAAACATGATATTTACAGTTCATTGAAGGACTCTTCAGAGAAACTGTTTTCTAATGCAGCTATTCAGCAGTTCTGTCTGCTTTGCATTAATATGAATGAGCCCTCGTGCCTCAGCATAAAACCTTCAGAGACTGGGGCAAGTTCAACGGCGCAATCTGATATAGGTGCAAATGTGTCCTGTCAGCTGGCACGATGACAAGGTCACTGTGTGGCTAGACATCTCATTAACAGGGTATTATCCTCTGTTTTAGATAAGGCTGTGGCTGAACATCTAAGGAAATGTGGCGCTAGAGCTATCCGCTTGCTCTCGGCCAGTGTGTGGGTATATTATTCTGACATCTCAAAGAAACCGGCGAGGTCAGAAGAGGTCACAAGCCTCGTCTAGCTTATTTCCTGATGGACTCCTGGCACAGAAAACCTTGTTCAACTTCCCAAACAAACATTGGAGGTGGCCCAGGAGACTGTTTTGAACATTTCCATCTTTGGTTCTTTCAATGGATCCTTTCTCTACAACATCTGAGTTAGCTCAGGAAAGTACTTTAAAGAATAGGGAAAGTGTTGGCCAAAGAAATAGCAACATTTTCTCTCTTGAAAAAAAAAACAAACTTTAAATAAATGATACAAACCACTAAAACTTGAGTTCAGCCAGCCTTGGTTTACCAAGAATAATTATGGGTGTTTATGACCTAGCCCTAAACTCTTTTTGAAGTAAAAATCAAATGGAAAGGTGCCTGAGGGCACATTTTTGTTAAAAGAGCATGAGCTCTGTTTATAAGGTTACTATCAATGTTTATATAAGAGGTAAAAAACCTCCAGTAACAATATTCTGAAGTCCAAGTTAAATATATTTCACAGGGAGCCTTTGTTCAGAGAAAAGGGCCAAATTGAAATTTTGAAATTCAAAATTTCACAGTATTTTCTTGCAGCTTTATTTTGGAATTATTCCACACCATATGTACTAGGCAGCATAAAATTAGCACAACCAGATAAACAGCCTCCAAATGGCAGTGATAATGACTTGTAATCTTGCTTCTACAAAAAAAGAAAATATTGGGAGCATCTGATCCTGAGATGTGGAGAGGAAGGAGAGTTCATCAGAGAGCAGCAGGACTATATCATAGATCCAGGTGTATTTCAGGATGTCATACAGCAGTTTATGTGGTTGGTTTTGGAGAAAACCATCAATAATACACCAATTTCCAAAATTTAATTGATTCTGAGCTGAGGCTCACTAGTCCAACTTTAATCTTGAATATAATTAGCCAATTACACAAGCAGGTGAGGTGTATAAGCATAAGGCGAGTTGTCCGTGAGAGGAACTGGAATCGTGAGAGGAATTGGAGTCCTCTCTCGTCCTCCCTTGCAGAGAAAGGTAGGCAATAAGGGCGACCGTGATGGGTCAGGAGGTCCAAAAATAATGTGCTGTAATGGCTGATTCAATAAAAGGAAATGGTAAAAATGGAAGAGTCAAGGGTTAAAAGTGTTCCAAAGTACAGACCCAGATGGTGATAGTAATGGTCCAAATGTTAGGTTAAAAAATTGCCAATAAAAATAAGAAGACAAAGGAAGAGTTGCAGGAATCTCTGCAAGAACCTCTGGGAATAAAACTCGCTGTGTTAGCAGAAACTCCAGCGAGGGGCTTAGTGGTCTCTGTGTTTCTCAAAGGATTGGACAGCAGCCAGGAACGTGGGGCTCATGTGAAGCATCAAGGCCACTACATACGGTTGCAAATTGGGATTCGCACGAATCTTCCGATGGCTTCTCAGCAAGGTGCTGTTCGTCTGTGTTGAGGAAATATTGATACATTGTTGCTCCCTGCCTTAAGATGCCGTTTGCGATACAACAGTTATTCACTGCGTCAAACAGGGAAATAGGAAAGAAGAAGACGACGACAGAAAAGACATTGCAAGGAAGCTGTTTGACAAAAAATGTGGAGAAAAGAGAGGATTTTTAATGAGCCATTTCTTTTCTGTTTCTTGTACAAAGTCGCTTCGAAAATGTGGGATGAGGCTCTTTGTTCATTGGTTGTTCTCCTTGTGAAAAACAGCACTCCAAACTCTTTTTTTTCTAAGGCACCTCTAATTCTGTCCTATGCGTTAATTGTCTTTGGGCCCATGGTTTAAAATCAAAGTTCTTTGTCGAAACTTAGCTTCAAAAATTTTGGTCTATGTGGAGAGGCCTTTAGACTGCACTGACTATTTACTTGGGCCTGGCAGGAGCTGAGCCTGCTCTTGATGCAACGAGATGTCCCTGTCCGCAGCCTGCAGATTGCACTCCACTCACATGTAAATAAAGGTAAATGTAGAAATCTGTAGCTCTTCACATTAATTGGTTGCCTAGAGACAACTTTCCCTTTCATGAAGGTTGACCCCTTTGTTGTAGAAGAACATTTTGCTCACTTTCTTTAAACACGTTAAGAAGCAACAGATTCTAGGAAGGTATGATTTTTACTTAACGATGAGTGCTCTCTTGCATGAGTATGTTTTAAATACATCTCTGTTAAATATCACTTTTAATTTATTTTTATTAAGTAGCTCTTTGAAATGATTTACATAAAGAGTGCTGCAGAAAACATCTTTTCAGACCAATGCATTTGCATGTGAAATGTTGTTTCAGCTGCGTGTTTCTCCGGGAGCAATTACAACAAAGTGGTTGGTTACAGACAAAACACTAAAGGCAGCTGACTGAGATGAAGCTGCTCTAGGTTTGTAAATGTTGTCTTATATGAGCCAATATTGAATCGAACTGACCTTGTACTGTACCATTTGTGAACCAGTAGTTATTTTACACAATGTCCTCAATCACAGAAAAAAATGACTGCTTTTAAAGAGCTGCAGATTCACAGAATTCTGAATTTTGTGTTCAGTTATATTGGCATGTCAAACAATGAAGATAAGCAGCCCTGAGTACTTACCTTAAAGAAACGTACAGAAGGTGAATGTCGAGGGGAAGTCAAACCAGCAACGATGCATTTACCAAACTTGAGATACAACAAGAGGTCAACAGATGGAAACTTTGAGAGTTAAAAGAGAACTTATTTTTGTTATATGAACTGGACAGCACAGCGTGTGCCTCGGCCAGCTGTGGGCCTTCCTAAATGCAGCTTACATATGATATGGTCAGTCAAAAATCCACATCCTGCAAACTATTGGATTAATTCAAAATCTAGAATATGACCAAAACTTTGCTATGGATACCTCAAAACGTCTGAACCATAAACCAGTTTACAGTCTGCCTTAAGGGAATACAGAGGATTTTCCCACCCAAATCAAAGCCAAAGTCAAAGAAGACATTCCCATGTGATGTCTTCACTGTTTCCTCTTCTCTCGGCTTCTGCTCCTTGAGGCTTATTTTGGTCTGTTCTTCAAATGATAGGCAAAGAGTACCCTTAGCATGCACCCGGTGACAACACAGTGATGTAAGAAGCTCAACAGAATTATTCTGTGCCGGGATTGTTAGAAGCACAGACAAATCCCAGAGGGATCAAACACTGGAGAAAAGAAATTGAGGCCATAACGCAAAACATCCATCTTTATTCAGATACACTTTTCTATGTTGATGTCTTCGTCTTGTACATATTGCGTTCTAAAAAAGTAAGCAATAAATCTGGTTCCCTAACCATGAGGACTTTTATGGGAATGACCCCTGGACTTATTTAAATTCTCCACGGCTCATTTCAAAACAAATTATCCTATCCCAGACTGCATAAGGTTTTAATAGGCTTCATATATTTATTTTATTCAAGTGTTTTTATTTTGAGCTTTTAATCCGTTTAGCTTATGATTTGTTTGGTGTGAATGTATCCTGCAGCTCCAACTTGACTCACTGATCCTGGAAATCAATTTTAAATAGAGAAAGAAAAGGAGGGGAGGTTCTTTCCTCAAGAAAAGGTTTTCATACAAAAATATTTGTGTAATTATAATGAGTGTCTAAAAAATACACAATAAATATTTATTAAAAATCAATTTGTTTTCCACTAAATGCGTTCAATACCATACATTATTCTAAACATAGAGTAATTTTTGTGAAAAAATGAAGCTGTCAACAAAAAGTGACTTGAATAGAGGCCAAAAGTGAAGCTTTATATTGGCAGTGACTCTTTTTATTAAAATTGCTGCAAACGGCATTTCAGAAACAAACTCATCAATCCTTGAGCATTGAACATTTGAATAAATAAATAAAATGTTTTCTACTGAAAAATACTATTTTTATTAAAACATTAAAAATAAATAAAAATTCACCAAAACAGACTAAATCACTAAGTTTTGTAAGTCACCAGCATTTAATGTGTGTAATTCAAAACGAGAGATTTTTGTAATTTAGTAAAGTAACATAAAACTTCAAAAACAGCCGTGATCAGAATGATTCATCTTGAAGCCTGTCTCTTTAAAACATCCAGACCTACTGCTGACCCCGCCTTGCCATCACATGGAGGTTGTCCACCACATCCTCAGCGAGTTAATGATAATGGTTATCCTCATTTTTACAAAAACTGTATACAACTGTAAAAGTATAACCGTGAGTTGATAATTAAGCAATATGTAATGACAAAATAGCAAATGATAAATGGTGGATGGGGTTCCACATTCAGTGGGTGGGGCTTATCCTGTCTGCAGTCAGGGTACTTGAAACAAGCGGATAATGAAATGTTGATATTTTGTTCCTTGATTACTAGACCAAAATGGAGTATAGTTTCAATATCAGTCTAGAAAATACAAACTTTTCAATTTCCTCTGGTCTTAGAACATTATGTAATTCCAGAAGAGTTGATATTAATATGGGAACTCTAAACATTAGTTCAGTTTGCTGCAGAAATCTCAATTGTGGACACTTAGGAGACTTAAAAATCTTGGTTTTGCACATTTTGGGATCCCGCAAGTAAATCTGTGAGCAAAAATAGGCGAAAAAATAAATTATGCTCCGGGTACAGAAAAGCTGTCAGGTCCAATGGATGTTACAGATGCTCTCGACCAATCCAAACTGAATCTGAATTACATAATACACAGACTGCCAGTGTTCTTAAATGATTCCTTCTTTATTTCAAGGCATTTGGGTTCTGTAACAAACAAATGGGCAAATATTTAAATTCGCAAAGACACTTCGATTTCTCTGGTACTCAGAGAGAATCATGGCAGTTAGGAATAAATTAGCTATTAGAATTATTTGGTGTTGGTTGGTGTTTGTGTGTGATATGACTGTCACTGTAATGAATGCAAATCCTCATCTTGCAATTAAAATTGATTGCTTCACCCTGGACTAAAGCTTTGTTTTATTCAAACAAGCATAAAAAGAAAGTTGGTTCACCATGGTTGTTCCCATGGTGATCTGTGTCTGGCACTGGTTCCGGATCTGTTCCTGGATCGGTCCTGTTTTTACTAGGTCTGGGTTGTTTGTGGTTCATGTGGTCAACACTGTTTGTGCTGGTTCAACCTCTCCTGGTCAGAGGGTTGCTTCTTGTAATGGTTCTGGGTTGATTTGCTGATGGTGCTGACCGCGAGATCCACACAATGCACCATGAACCCAAGATAACCCGATAACGGAATGTTGTTTTTATAGTTGTGTCAGTAGACCCTGGCTGCAAACTCCAGTCCTTCCTGTGCGTCCTGACTGGGGTTCCGCACGGTTCAGTATATTATTTTCCTCCCCAATTAGGTCTAAAAACCTGTATCTGATTTGGATTCACGTACAATTGCTATGCTGATGACACTCAACTCAATAATTTCATAGCTAGACTAACTGAAGCATATTCTATATTATAGAATAATATGGATGAAGACTTGTCACTTTTTGTGTGTTCTAATGCATATAAAGGAAAAGCAAAAAAAAGTATTAAACTAACCAACTGTCAACAGAACAAGCAGCAATCAATGGCGAATGTGAGATCCATCAATTAAGCATGGGAGATTCTCCAGCTGGCTGTCTGCGCACTGGTGCGAATCGCTCATTTACATAATATAAACATCCAATTGTTGGCATTCAAGTAAGAAAACATTCTTTGGTTCCAGAATATCCTGTAATTTTCAAATGGGTAAACAAAATCTCAGTTGGTTCTAAAAGTTATACCTTGAAATATTCCATGAATGTTTATCTTTCTTACCAAATTTGAATTGTTTGGGTGTTTTAATACTGTGACGAGGCAGCAAGGCCAGTGTATTTAAACATGACATAGTTGAGGAGAGTGGATTCACACTGTTCAGCATTTCTTTCAGTGCCATTTCTCTCCTACGGGAGCAGTGGATGGATATTATGGGAGCTACCGGGAGCACAGGAGGTGCCCACCAACCGGGTCTATAGGGTCAGATCCGGACCGGTTTAGTCACTTGGCTCGGTTGGCCGCCAATTCCCAATAGAATGCTTCTGAAGCTTTCTGGACGTCCATGGCCCTGAAGGGGTTGGCCCATGGAAACAGACCCATAACTCAAGGTGACCAGCCACAAGAGATGCCATACTTCTGGCAAGGAAACCAAGCGTCACTGGACAAGTGGACAAGTTAGTGGCAGAAATGTGCTTATGTAGCTATGGTGACCTCAACATAGGCATGGATTCATTCAGCATTAGCATACATCTGCATGCTAAAGTGAAAATTTATCATTTTAATTTCTGATGTAAACAAGCAGCATCACCAAGGAGGTGATGTCATCTACCATTTCCAGTTTACACAAATCCTCTTTGGGGCTTTTTTTCAAACACCTGCTTCCATCACAAATGTACTTTCTAATTGGGTGAGGCCTGCTGTGGCTGGCAGATTCAAGCTGATTGGTCTGGAGACTTCTTCTCTCGGCTCTGCAGAGCAGCTGTAATTAGGATCCTCCTTCATTAACTGCCTCTTTCTCCCCACAGAGGCACTGAGAGCACAGCGACTTCAGCTGCCTGAGTAATGAGTGCTTCATCACTCTGGGTACGTTTTCAACTCTATTTGGCCATGTGCATGTTCTTTTAATTTTGCTTTCATTTATAATAGATGAACAACACACTAGTAAAGGATCATCAGGAGTGTGGTGTATAAAGTGGAGGTTACTACTGTTTTTAGAGCAGAAGATCACATAGAGTTCAAGAAATGCTTAAAAGATGAACAGGGAATATTTTTCAATAGTTTGTTAGTGAAATAAACTTAAAAAATAATTCTTTTTTAAACTTTCCATTTTTTTTACATGTGGAGTGGATGAAGCTGGATGGTCAACGACAAGATGGAAAATAGGTGATACGGTATGTATATAATTATTAATGTAGATTCCCTGAAGTCACCCATAACTTGCTGAAAAATGGATTTGGAAAGTGCCCCAAATTGGGCAGAGAAAGAACAGAGGTGGGACATTGGGCTAGTGGATGAAAGTTGAGTGTTAAGATATCTTCACATTTGTTTTATCCTGCTGTAAAGTTAAGCATGGGATTCTGCTCAAAAAAAGTATCAAATGGCCAGTCAGGGTATTACAGTTGTAGTCATTTCTTATATTAAAATGGGTGTCTGATGGATAATTTTTGGAGTTTTGTCTGACCCTCAAAGCATGAAGTTTCCACCCCCATGATTGACCGATCTAGGGTATGGACAGTAAAAAAATATAGATGACGTGACATCACCTACGGCTGTTAGGTTCATTTGAGGCAGTTCTGGGTGTTGCCAATGTCAGGTGCACATGCACACACGTGACCTTATAAGGATGGAACCGTCATGGTTTCAGAGCTTCGCCTTGAGTCTTAAACACACGCATGCAGATGCTATGTGCAACTTATTTTGTAATTATAAACACAAATTTGAGAATGACCTCTCAATTTGAGGCGTAAATTATCTTTTTCATGACATGAAAACAGCAGTAAGTCCATTCTGTTCAGCATGGCTGTCAATCACATGGACCTGCCTTGTTTTTTTAGGGGAAAATTGAGCCATCGTAATGCACACAAAAAGAAACTTAAGCTGAGAAAAACAATGATTGAAGTCTGTTTACTGTATAGATAACTTTAGAAACTCATTAAAAACATTTGTGTAAACTGTGTAATTTCTGAGAAAATAATTTTTAAAGTTTATATTTTTCCCATAGACTTGCATTGCCCAGAAGTCATTCTGCAGCTAGCACCATTGAGGGGGGGGGGGGGGGGATTAACTTGACTGCCGGCCATGTGAGACACACTTCGTCTAGGGTAGAACAGAACAAAAAATATGGAAACCAACCAAGTAACTCCCAAAAGAAAAGATTTGAGGCTAATGAACTAAAAATAATACAAAAAAATAAATACTTCTAACTCCATGCTTACCCACAAATACAAAATATACTCAAACAACACTAAAGCTAAATCAGAGTAAAACTAAAACAGAGTCAAGGTCACAATCCCAAAGTCAATACAGGCAACACAGAGAGCCAAACATGATGAAGAGCCACAGGAGAGAAAATGAAGAGAACATCCTTCAGATGTTCACTGAAACATTCAGTTGCTTTAGATTTTGCCATTAGCAGACACATCCCAACGCAATCACATGTGTTTAAGGGTTTATTCTAGAAAGACTAGAAAAAAACAATAATAATCAAACTGATTTCAAACATTTTTTCACCGTCCTATTTGCAGATCTTTGCCTAGTTTTGCTAAATAACACCTCAACCTGAGTGCTGGTACTGAAGCTGGTACTGAAGATACACTTGTGTTACACGACATGATTCAGTACAATGCGGAATGTGAAGGAGGAAAAATTGCTCGGCATCATATATGGGTCATCTCCTCTGTGAGACACTGATGTAATGGATGTTATAAAAGGTGGCAGTTTCAGGTTTACCCAATAACTCATTCCACAAAGCAGTGTTAGGAGTACTTTAGATTTTTCAAACTGGTTAAAGTGTTTTAATCACTTTAAATGTTCACAATAAAAACAGAGAATTTCCTGCAACTCACTGCATGAAAGGTACCTTTCATAAATTTATAATACACAGTAAAATCACCAGGGTAAAATGTAAATAACTCCCAAAGTGTTAGATTAACAATACACCTGCGTAGATTATGTGTGTAAAATTATATGGCTTTACATTTACACCTGAAAAAAAAAAGTGTGCAAAAATCATGACTCGGCCCATGAAAACTTCTTTGTCGAGGCGACACAATGTCATTTTTTCTGGTGATGGAGAAGTGTAACACCATATGCCCTAAGTATTATTTTTTAGCTCACTGAGGGGACAATCTAAATTTGACACTTTAACCAGTGTACTTTTTACATATGATCTATATGATCGCAGCGGTGTTAAAATTAACACTTTAAGTGTTGGATTGATGCTGTTAAATTTACTGTGTATTGGCTGTGTACAATATATATATTTCAGCACTTCTCCAGATGCTGAAAGATGCTTTTACAATTTTCAGAGCATTATTCACTCCACAAATCACACACCGGTGGTGATAAGCTACCTTGGTGGCCCCCAGCTGCCCTGGGGCAGTCTGACAGAACGTGGCTGCCATTTTGCACTTACGGCCACCTGCCCACCACCAAACACACCCCACCAGTTACACACATACAAGGCAATGCAGGTTATGGCCTGTTCCCAGGATCCACAGAAGGCAAGGCCAGATAGACCTGGGGCACATGCAGAGCTACATGCTACAGCTTAAGTCTGTTACCCATCTCTCGCTTGAAAGATGCTTACCTGCACCTGATTCGAACCTGCAACCTAGAGACTATAACCTGCACCTGCCTGCTGGACTGTTCCCTGTAGAAAGGTTTTTTTAATTCTGTCCAGTGAGGTTTGGTGCCACTGTTTATTTTTTGTAAATAATTTATTTTGGAGCAATGTTTTTATGCACTTCTGTTGTACCTAAACTCTATTGGATTAAAGACATCGACCTTGAATTTTCATTGCAAAGTTTCGTGCGACAACGATCCTCGATATTAAACCATGGGTGCCAGCGGGACATCACACATCGGACCGAACTAGAGCAAGAAATGAAAAAAGAGTTTCGGAGTGACATATCGAATCTGTATTTCACAAGGAGAGGACCAATGAAAGCTGGCTCTATTGATGTCATGAGTAGGATGAAAGCTGCTAGGTGGCGCTCATCCCACATTTTGATATCGACTTTGTACAGAAAAGAAATGGCTCACCACAAATCCTCTTTTTTCTCCACATTTTTGCCAAACAGCTCCCAGTGATCAGCCACCAACAGTATAAAATGTTCGACATCTAGGATTTGTTCTATGTGTTCTTAGAATTCTTCTCTGTCATCTTCTTCTTCTTGCTGTTCTTCTTTCCTGTTTCCTCGTTTAGTGCGGTGAGCGTCTGTTGAAGCTCAAACGGCATCTTTAGGCATGGAGTGTTATTGCATCAATATTTCCTTGAGGCAAACGGAAAGCACCCTGCGGAGATGCCATCTGAAGATTCCTTGTGTAGAGGCCTTAAAGAACTCAACTGGAGCTTCTTGTGTGGCTCGCCCTTCCAGCCTTCCTGCCGCTGTCGAGGCAACCACTATGCCACTTGCTCCCCCTAAAAATCTCTTTCTGGTACATTTATTAAAAAACACAGCACTGTAAATTGTATAAGACCATGTAATCACCATTAGATTTAGAGTTTAGCATAAAACAGGCAGATTTGAACCAATGAAAGACTGAAGGGAAACCAGGTTTGCTTTCTCTACCACAAGGTCATCCTTTGCAATCGTGCAAACCTCAATGTAAGCGCCTGATTACAACTCTTTTTTTCCCTAGCATTCCGACTCTAACTGAGGGCTTCATTTTTCCTGGCAGCCCTCACTCCTGTAATGTCAATATACTCTAAGAGAAGTACAATCCACCAAAAGATAAAATGAGACAAGAGATTTAGTGGCTTAAATTTGTTTCCGTGGAATCTAATACTTGTGGAGCTCTGCTAGAATCATCACTGCATTCAATGATCACATGCAAGGCCAAATCAAAACCAGGTGCTTGGATCGCAGCGTTTAACATCATCCTTTCAGCCAAAGGGTGTTTATAAAAGTCCTGCTCCTTTCCCTAGCCCTTTCCACCCATCCGTCAACTCTCCACTCCTTTTTCCCTCTTTAAACTCAACATCCTTGATATTTGCTCACGGAAGTTGAGCGAATAGAAGTAGTTTTTCTTGGCTGATGGAAGACTTTGGCATGACATTTCTACCAGTGGAGTCAAATCAAAACCAGATGAGATCCACATCCAAATGAAGGGGAACTGCTCAAATACATGTCCGAGCAATAAATGTAGAAATTCTCTGACTTAAGGTGCAGTTTGGATTATTATTAGTTTAAAAAGGTTCCAAAATTAGTATTTTTTGACCAAGAAATAGACTTTCCTATTTTCCTTTCATCTCTACGAAGATTTGAGTAGTTCCAGGTTATAAACTTGAGAAAGCAACTGGCTTTAACATCAACAAGCACATGCTCACATTTTCATATTTCTGTTCCAAGTCCGAAATTTCTGTAGGGTTCTACTAGGGTTCTAGGTTTGTTGGTGGGGCATAGTGTTTGGGTTCGTTTTAAAGTGGCACCTAAAAATCCACTATTTTTTTTTTTTTACCCTGATGCTCTTTCACTGTCCATTTTTAGTAGGGTTGTCCATCTTCCAGTGATTTCTCTGTTGTTTTAGTCTGTTTTCTAGGTAGTAGCGGGTGACCAACTGTCAAGTATTGAAGAATAATTGAGTCAAGATGAAGGTAAAGAGTGCTTTTCCCCCCACACTTCTAAAATGGTAATACTGTGAAACATGCGTAATGCTGCATTTTATGTTGAATGCGGAATTTTGTCTCCTCATTTGACCACAAATATCCAATAATTCTTCCGGTATAACAACCAGCGTTCATTTTCAAATGGTTCATATGTATTTGCTAAGATCTATATTACATAATATGTATTTGCAAAACAAAGCCTTCTAAAGGGGTTTCCCTGGGTTGATTCAACACAGAGCGTTCAAACTTTTTCTGCAGCTTTATTTCCCATCAAACAACAGACAGGCAGCACTGCCTTGTCAAGCACTTACAATCAGAACCATGGGGTTTTCTTTGGTTTTTAAGGATCTACTTGAGTTTAACAAGCAGTTTGTCTCCCCTCCAGTCCATATCACAATCTGACAGCCAAACATCTCTCGTGCAGCAGAACAGTTCTGGAAAGCTAACTGAATCAATTACATCATACGATTCTGACAGCAATAATCTGGTCTGTCTGGAAATGGATGTTCATGAACAGGTGTTTGACTCCGTCCCAACAGCGAAGATGTCCAAGAAACAGGCCTTTCTATCTCAGCCCAGACAAGGCGAGGAATTCTGAAACACGAGACATGCAAATTAATTTCCAAGCCGACAACGAATGACAGTGGGGTGCCGGATGTTTGCACCTCCCCCGTAGTTTGCCACTCTATGGGTCTGATTCATCTCCTGTCAGTGAAGTCCACTACCTAAATGCAGCCAGAGTGTTATTTTAGAGCCCACAAACACATCGATTTCTAACATGGTGCATACTTTCTATGTATAACACATTCCACATTCTCAATCAATACATATAACCAGAGTTGTAGTGTATGTCAAAACAGCCCAAACAGAAACACTTGGCAGACACTGACATGCCTATTTTAAAATAAATGACTGAAACAAACAATATCCTTTATCCTCCATTGTCAATTTGAAGTTATTTCAGGTCAATTTAAATAAAAATGGCATTTGACTTGAATTGTAGTCCCTCACACCTGCTGGTGGCACTTAGTAAAGATTAAACTTAAACTGTATCATAGGGTTTTTTCATGCTTATAATTCAGTTCAGTTGGTGAGGTACCGAACCTAATCTGTTCACAATCTGATTGGTTGCTCTTTATTGGATGAGTGTTCAGATTTGTACCTTGGTTCATTACCAAGGTATTTGCCACAGTTAGATTGGTGCTAAAATAAAGTAGGTGACTGAACAATATTAGTTAAATGCTATTCCTAAATGCCGTCTTCCAGGACAGTTGGAATCAATTGGACTATAAAAAGACACTCTGATAACCATCAACAACGTGGAGGGGAAATGCAAGATTTTCATTTTTGGCAGGGTTTTTGGCAGGGTTCAGAACAATGGGAATCATATTGTCATGTATTAGAATAACTGTCCATACGAGGCTGAACAATGATCTAGTATGAATACGATTTGTTGAACCAATGCAGTGCGGCACAAATAGGTAGAACAGTGGGTTGTTAGAAGGTCTCTGGTTCGAGGTTCGTCTGTGACCTTCCTAGAAGGAGTTTGCTTCCGTGGGTTTAATCCGGGTACTCCGCTTTCCCTCACAATACCAAAAACATGCCTATGTTAATTGAATTACCTAAATTCCCTTTGGATGTTAATGTGTGAGTGAATGTGTGTTGCCCAAAGTGCACTGACACCAGCAGACCCCCGTGACACGGAAAGCAAACAAGGTGGCAATGCAAGAATAAACACAGCAATAATGATCCAAAAGGGCAACCATGGAAAGTTCTTGCAGTGGTAGTCTGGCCCTGTGTTATGGTGGATGGTGCACAGGCAGACATGGGTTCGAATCTTGAGTCTATCATCATTTGCACCCATTTTCTCCCACCTCAGTCTACCTGCTCTACCTGTATGTTCTTTTTGCACCAGAAGTATCCACTTGACTGAACTGGAGGGCGTGTGGAGGTGAGAGGAGGGTTTCCCAACCGATAGTTGGGTCTGTCACAGACCCAACCGATAGTTGAGATCGCACACCAGCAAGGGACACTCAAGGTTAGTATTCTAGATCTGAGAAGCAAGGGTATCACAGGTAAGAAACAGATGGTATGAAGTCACAAGGCAAACGTTAAAGAAAGCCATTGAGGGAGTCCAGGAATTAGCACCGGGGTAATGCTGGGGTAATTGGTTATGGGTGATCTTGTATTGTGTTGTGAGGCTCTAACACATATAGAGAAACTAGCTGGCTCTAGTCAAACCACAGTAGGAAACAAGAGATGGAGCCTGTGGTGTGGCAAGGCAGGGAAGTGGTAACAAGTCAAACTATCAGAGGAAACAGGCATATCAGTATGGTTTGTTGCAAGAGCAACATATGAAATGAAAGACTGAATAAGGTGGAGGGCTGACCTATATGCAACATAAATTACAACATACTCCTAAGGCAGTTATATCAGCCGACCAGGATCAGTTTCTTTTTGAAATGACGTTGCTCAACAAGTTTCGGGAGTAGCACCTGCAAATAATTAGCCATTGGGCAGTCTTCCCAATCATCCTTGTCAGACCTCCCCTTTATAAGCAGTCAGTTTAATCTGTTTCCCTGATGACAACAGCAAAAAACCCTCCACCTCCCTTTCACCATGTCATTTTCCATTTAAGCAAGCACATGTGCGTGTGGGGCGGTCCTTCATGCTTCCATCTCTCCCTCCTTTGTACAGCTTTCCTGGTGTGTGTTTTACACCCCATTACTTATAATTCAAGAAAGCTGTACACTCTGAGGAGCCCTGCTGCAACATTCTTAAACACTCTGGATTTCAACTTTAAACGTCATTTCACCAGAAGGCTACAAATCCCAAGGGAAATCACCAATACGAACATTCACCCTGAAATCATATTGTGACCGACAACTTCCCCACTGGGTTATATGTGCCATATCAAGGTCACCATGCTGCGGACAATGTCCAGTGGAAGTGAGGTGGCAGGTTTCTTAATAGTACTACCTCAAGAGCAAAATGGGAGCGACTGTACCAAAATGATCCACTAAACTATGATTCCCCTCAAGGTTAAGTACTTGGTCTGATGTAATGATATTTGTATGGTACATCTATACATCTGGATAGACACCTTTTGAGTGCCTTAGAAGTGACAGTCTCAGGAAGTGAAGAGTTTCAATAAAGTAAGGCCTTCCTGCAACTGCTCAGCCCACCCGTTAGCTGTGGGGTCCTACAAGGTTCAGTTCTTGGTCTGACGTCATTGGCCCCTCTTGACAGACATGAATGTGACTCTGGAGGCAAACCTTTTCCTTTGAATTGCAAACAGAGAAGATTTAAGATTGAAATAAAACAGCTCGTTTAAAGTTATTGCTGGAAGGCTGCAACTTTGCAGGTTTTAGTTCCAAATCAGTTTTCAATATACCCCGGTAGCTTTAAATGAGCCAAGGGTGCTTTACTGTGATCAGAGGTTTTTCATGACTCTTGAAGCTATGCAGAAACATCTCCGGGAACGGCTTGGTCTGTCACAGAATTATTGGGTCCTACTATAGTTCAGTTCATTCAATCGCGGGAGTCACTGGGAAGATCAGTGGAAGGCTCTAAGGGCCAAAAAGAGGCAGAGATGCCTAAAGATGAGGGCCACATTTTAGTTGGCTAGTCCTCTTTCAGTCTAGCTTCAATTTAGCCAAGATGAGCTTAATAAGGGTTAGGGTTATTACCCCGAATTGCGTTTTATGATGTTTGAAGTCAAACTGTGAAGGAGAAATGGTAAGGGTCTAGCTCTTGGCTGCTGATGTGTTTACTGCACAAACCTGTACATGTTCTGGTGACCCTTAAACAAGCTGTTAGGATTAGGGTTATTCAGGTTTGTTTTTTTTTTCAATCTATAGTATCTCAGGTTGGAAATTTAGAGCCTAAAGTTACAAAGAGCAACATCTAGAATGTGCAAGTATGTGGAGGGAAACAATTCCTGGCATCAGTTCTCTGAAGTAGAGCCTTTTGTGTGATTCTGAGGTGTTAGTCATGAAGCCTCGTTTCTATTCGCAGATTCATATTCCTGACTTTGAGAGGGCGCTGGGGTGAACAGTAACACATTCATGCTGAGATTCCACAGCTCTGCTTTGTTTCTGATTATCTTTTGTTCATGCTTTCAAGAAAAAGAGGAAAAGAGAGAGTGAGAGGGGCTGCAAGGAATGGAGAGAAACACAGGAGACACCACAGGGAAATGCTGGCAGACAGGAATAGATGCAGTCAGACATCCATCATGCAATCAAGCTGCGCACAAACACAGCGTTTGATGAGCAGATCAAAGTCAACAAGAAATCAAAATCTGTCTATGATTATAAGGGATTGTTCCCCAGAGAATCAGCCATTTGTTAGTTTTCCTTAAATTTGGACAAGATATCAGGGGTTAAATATTGAAAATAACACGTTACTGTCATTTTTAAATACAGCAAAGGCATCACAGTGTACAAGATCCCATTATACAATGAAAAACGAATGAATTGCATAGTAATAATTCCTTTTGATTTGTAGCAAATACAATATTTAAGGTTATGAAAAAGGGTGATATTCAAATGGAAATTCATTTTAAAAACACATGGGATCAATATTTAAAGATGAAAAATCACTTTAAAACCAAGGTTGGTGATGTCACAAGGATGGCAAACCAGGTTCCAGAACATTAATTAAAACTCTTATTTAAAGAATACAGAACACAATCACACTGGAAATGGACCCAGAACAGGACCGGCAAACGCAGTTCCACAGCATGAAGATGAGGTGATCACCAGCTGTGTTAGGCACGTGTCTTTAAAATAGTTACTGAGTTAGTAACTTTTATTATAAAATAAATATAAATATGAATAAAAACATAATATAAGCTATGAAATAAATATGAAATATTACACACTCATCTACATTATTTCAACGTTGTGGGACAATGTGAGAGACATCTGTCATTTATCATAATTCCACATATTATTGTAAGTATTACCTTTACTATAGTGGAAAAATAAAACACAATAGATGGTTTAGAATTAAATATTTACTGAAAAGATCTTGTCAAGAAACAAAGTGTGATTCTCAAGACATTTACCAATACTCAAAATAATAATACTGTGTTTTCGTCCTCATAAAAGTACAGGTTAAGAAAAGGTCTTCTCACTATAACACTAAGCAAGGCACCAAAATAAATAATAAAAATATACACCGCACTGTAAAAAGTCATACACTCCAAAATGTTGGCTTTAAATATTTTAATTATTTGTTATTTACTTTATTTCATCTATATAAAAAATGTTAAAATACTTTGTGCTTAAAATGCTTTATATTACATGCAACAGGCGACTGTTAGCATCCCCTGATCGGATGATTGGACAAAGTTTTTCTGCGCAAACCTCTAGACAGTGCGTCTGCTCTCCTGTAATTCAGATGTTCCAATCTGTGCATACGAGTTCCCACAGATATTCTCTTTGTACATTACAATCAACGTGAAAATAAGCGTCCATACGCAGTAAAATCCTAAGTGTTAAATTTACTCTACTCAGAATGTATTTGGTCCCATCCTATATGGAGTTAAACCAACTGTGATTAAATTGAGTGTATATCATACAATTTTTTTTTCAAATCTGAGAATGAAAGTTCCATCTTTTAGTATTTTTTTTTTATATTAGTTTTCTTTAAGCTTCCTAACTCTAAATGTTAATCATCACTAGTGATCAAAAATACCTAAAAAGTCTAATTTTAACTCTTTTTGGAGTGCATTTGCTCCCACTCAGAATAGTTACTTTTTTTCTCTCAACATGTATTTAGATATACAGTCACAGCAATAAAATCATAAAATCTGAAGAATGGGCTGGACAGAGGAATGGTATCCTCCTCTATGCCTCTCATGACATTTTTGTGAATGTGCGGCTGGCCTCATTACAGCCTTGGCAAGGTGTGAGGAAGGAACATTCATCAATAATGCTCCTTGATCTCTGGCCGGGCTGCATCCGCCATGACAGTCCCAAACAGACAGCTTGACTGACCGTATGGGAAGCCAGACTGATGTTGGAACAGCTGAACCTACTGGCCTCCTGAACTCCTTCACCAGCCTTACTGTACATGGGACAGAAATAACAGACTGCTGAAAACTTCCAGGACCAAACTAGCTGCAGAATTCGGTCACCAATAATTAGTGATGTCAATCTCTGATGGACAAAAAATTACAATTGCACACCATTTTTAAAAACAGTCTTTCCCCTAGGTTTATAGGTTAAGGGAGCCACCTATTTATTAGCTGGTGGCACCTTTTCATATTTATTGGACTTTTTTATTTTTTAATTTAAATCTATGTTTTCCATCCAAGCATACTTTACAGAAAAATAACTCTTAATATTACAAAATACAGGAAACCTAATGGAAAAAAAATAAACACTTCTGTCTCATGCAAGATATTTTAATACAAAGTTCAGGAGGAGCTTATAAGGATTAGTCATCTCTCCTACTATGACACAACATTTTGTAAAAGTGGGTTCCTGCCAAAGACGTAGCTTTTGATCAAACTGCCCTACCTCCACCCCTTCACCACAGCATTCTAAATATAGAAACATGAGCACCACCTGTGTCAGGTCTCAAAGGCCAGAGATCAAAAAATGCAGCAAAATGAGTGTGGCTAGGTAAAATGTTAAGATCTAGCTTCACGACACAGCATCCAAACCAACGATTAGAGATGGACAATGATTTTAAATTAATTAGCAGCTGTAGCAGAGTTCTGCTGAGGTCAAGGACTTCTCTCCTCCTGAATCCTTGAGATTTGGAGGAAAGTGAGGCTTTACAAACTGGACCTGTAACCCATAACAACTTTGCTGTCTTGCAAGTTGACAGGAGTGACGTTAACCAGTCTCCCACACAATTAAACGTGCCAATGACATATCAAAAGTTTCATTATGAGGGTAGAGACAGGCTCCGTTCAAACACGGACAGCTAGCCTGGTGGTACAAGGAGCTCAAGGTCTCTTCCTTCAGACGGTTGCGAAGTGACTTAAAGTACACTGAAACTGGAATTAAGACAAGAGGGTGGTGACATAAGGTATGTATGTCAGGTGTTTACGTCAGCTCACACATATAGTCTGCAGCTATGGGTGTCTCCAAATGCTTTTGATTCTTGGCTGAAACTTGTGAAGTGAGTAAAATTGAATGCATAGATGTGAGCCTTAGCAGAAATACAGTGTGAATTGTTTCTTTGAATTCTCCCTCGTTGTGGAACGGAGTTGCACAGACAGTTTGGTGAGGTGGGGAAAAATACTGCCTTTAATGTCAAATTTTCACATGGATAAAACAACTTCGTATTTTAAAGAGACAAATCACAGCATGGAAATCTAGTTTGTCATGAAACAACCCGCTGCCTTCGGGTCATGTCCAGGTCCTTGTACTTGAGATGTTTCATTTTCATCTTGTTCAGCATTCTGGATTTGATAGTTTTACCAATGTTTATCTGGCAGCAATTCATTCATTCCTTCATTTTGCGACCCGCTTATTCCCTTTTTGGGGGGTCACGGGGGTCTGCCGGTGCACACAATGAGCGAGAGGCAGGGGTATACCCTGAACAGGTCGCCAGTCCATCGCAGGGCAACACACACAATCACTCACACAGTCACACCTAGGGGGAATTTCGATTATTCAATTAACCTAACCGCGTGTTTTTGGGATTGTAGGGGAAACCGGAGTACCCGGAGGAAACCCACGCAAGCACAGGGAAAACATGTAAACTCCTTCCAGGAAGGTCACCAGCGAGCCCAAATTTCACAGATTGAGTTACATTGGCTCACAATGTATGACCAGCTTTAGTGAACCGTGCCCAAGACCTGTCAGTTTTTTTCAGAGATATTCCTATTTATATCGCCGACACAGAATGTGTCTGATCCGTGCAGCATCTGATCTGTTGTAGCTTCTTCAGCAACAATGTAAGTATTTAGAAAGCATCTGCTGCAAGGGAGCTGGCTTAAAATCCCTTGCAGCATAACCAAAGAATCATTCATAACTATTTGATTTGATGGTAAGTCAATCTTTCTCCATGAATCAAAGCTGCAGGCTCAGTGTGGGTGAACCCTGTAATCAGGAAGGAGAGCTGGTTTTGAAATATATTTATATTTGATATCAAATGTCTCATTAAATGGACATCCATGAAACACGAAGAGGGAATGATGAGAAAATGTGTCTAAATTCTGTAAGAACAAGCAATCTCAATAAAGGCCATTGGGCGTCCATGTTAAGGTGCCTTTTGACTGCCCCCTAGTGGCAGTCAAAATGTTTTACATAATAATATTACATAATAATAAAACTGCAACTCAAAGAAAATTGGAAGACGAACAATGGGCAACATTAACATGTGCAAGCTGTTATTAAATACAAAAAAATTATGTTCATTATATTAAATGTAATATAACGCATAAGACAAGGTAGTACAGCAAGGGAACATGGGAATCTTGATATTTTCCTTCCCTGATATATTAAAAACAAAAATAAAGTAATGAAATGGAATCAGAAACTGAATAGGGCTATAACTAAATATGGCACTAAATCAACATACAAGGCTAAAAATAAAACAAGGTAATGTAATGGAAACTAAAACTGAATAAAGCTAAAAAAGAGATCCATCTACAAGACGGCGGTCCGCCCAGTCACCATACATGGATGCGAATGTTAACCAGCTTTCATGAGCAGCCCCTTAAAGAAATGGAAATGCACATGATACATTGGAGCCTGGCACTCACAAGATGGGATCAAGTGACGAATGAGGATATCAAAAAGAGGCTGGGTGTAGGCTCCATCAAAGATTGGACATGTGGTACGAAGCACATTGACCCCCCCAGGACGCCGTCCATGTGGCAACCCAAAGAAACGTTGGATGGAATGAATCAAGGAAGGAATGAAGATCATTGGCGATGGACGCCAATCCCCGAAAGATGCCCAGGACAGAACCAAATGGAGAAACCTTTGTCAAAGAACTCTGTATCTCCAGGAACAATGCCAGGATAGAGAGATACACTGAGAAGGCCATAGTGCTATTAAAGAGTAAACAGTTCAAATTACCAAGTAGTTCAAAGCGCACTAGTTAGGTTAAACCTAAAGTGCGCTAAAGACTAGTCAACATCTTCCAAGATGGAGACACTCGTTATCATTTAAAAATCCCTGAACCTGAAGACAGGACAGATCTGCACTCAATTCCAAAAGTACTTACCAAACTCACTACTGGTCATTGATTCTCCACCTAACATTTCAAATCCCTGAAACTTTCTTGTTTAGATTCTTGTTTGTTATCGACTTTCCCAGGAAATACTCAATGCCAATAAGACGTCTATCTAATGTTCTTGGTTAGAAGCAGTTATAACAGCATGTTTTAGAAGACTGGCTCAGTGAATGTTTGGTGGGTCCCTTTTCTTCACCTGGCCAGGCTCAACCTTATAGATGCTACATGGTGCATCGGTTGGGATTGAAGAGGATTGAGTGGTTTCCAGAATCCTGAAAATCCAACTGCATTGCATTGCTTTAATTGTGAACAGCAAAGAAACCAGGTCACACCTCCAATGATTATTTTTTACAAATCCTTGATCAAAATGACTTGAATCAAAATTAACTCCACCAAGCCTTTGTAGATCCCCAGACTGACAAAGTATCTCATTGATTATGCAGCTGTGTTTAACCAAGACAGTATTTACACACTCAATGGGTGACATTGCGAAAAAGGCCAAAGACTAAAGTCAACAATACACCCTCAAGTTCTTCACTCAGAGCTAAGGCTAGACTAAGGAAAAATAAATACAGTTTAAAGGGGTGGCTGATGTTTAGAGGTCTAATCAGAGGTCCTGGTCATTATGGGGCATGTGGGGAATAACAGATCACCGTGTGTGTCAGTATACAGATGTGGAGCACACAGACTTCTATTGTGCATCTGGGGTTAAAAGCTTGCAGGAAGTGAACCTGGGACTCTCACACAGAGGAGGTTTGTTTTGGCTGGGTCTTAAGGTCTGTCAGTCCCTGTGGATGAATTCTGGGGGAGGGTGGGGCAGCTGCTTTCAAAGGGCCAGAGGAAACCAGGGTCAAAAGTAAGTCTATGGTTTGGGTCCTTGGATACGTGCAAATGGCGGAGACACAATCCAGAGGCAGCTGCAATCCAGAAATGAAGCTGTTATTAAGCGCCTGAGGTGAAGCGAGGAAAAAATTAAAAACCTAACAGATGTTGAAGGCGGGCCACTGGAAAACCTCTGTTCTTGAAAACGAGCCATCTGTAGAATATTTATTGGGACGAACAAAAAACTATAAACACAATTTAGTTTTTTTATATATATTTGGCTAAAAGAAAAACACTGAGAGAACCACATCAAATACCACATCAAAAAATCTCTTCTTGTTCACCACCTGCTTCCTCGAATATGAAATGATCCCTCTACAAACAGTAAAAACTCTTTTCAATGAACTCTTAGTGAGAAAAGAGGTGTGATCCTTTCGGCACGTCTTGGTTTTCGTAATAGCTGGAATGTCTTTGGGAACGGCTTGTGATGTGTTTTATGTTTTGCTTCAAGTTGATTTGAATGAACATTTTGGCTAAATACACAAATGCAAATACAGTGCCTGATAACTGTTGCTTGTGTACAAATTGACCTGAAATATTTTACTATTCAAGACTGTTTGTTTTTACAGGAGATGGCTCAGTTTACTCCCAACATCTTTTGTAATAATGTTTCAGTTCAATACAAAACTGTCAAAAAGCATTTTAATAATAAGTTTGGTGAAGCCCATTGAATGAAAAGGCATAAGTGTTGTGGCCTCTCCGCATGAGCTTCACCTGTGACTAATAATGGATCAATAAGGTATCAGATGTGTAAAAAGAACCCCATTTCACTAGACATTCACTCCACCTGCATCTAGTTCCCTGCAAACATTCTTAAGATTCATCCTGAGACTAAAGTGTTGAGTATCAAGAGGCTGAAGACCAGATCCGCTGCTGATGTGCCAGACAACTTCAATGTATCTCAGTGTCAAGTACAGAAGCCAAAAGTAGATTTGGAGAGACTGGGTACATTTTTGACAACCAGGTCAGGAAAACCCTGCAAGACAACTGCTCGAAAGGACAGTCTGTTGACTAGAAAAACCAAGACCAGCCCAATTTTCTACTGCAACAGAGCTGATCACCTGTGTCAATCAGAACAGTTTGTGGTATTCTGTCTTCAAATGAACCCTATGGTCGAATCAGTTCCAAGATGCTAGAACTAAACAAAAGATAACTGAAAAACTATGTGGCATTTGCAAAGGCCCACAGCCATTTCAAAGCATGGACCCTGGAAAAGTGGCAGAAGGTAGATTTTTCAGATAAATCTTCTGTTGAATGGGTCTGAGAGGTGGTCTGGGATTATATCCAGTATGGTAGTGTGCGAGATTTCTGTAGAGTGGAAAGCAACATAAATAAATATGAAGAAATCTTAGCTACCTCTTAGGTTCCCAGCCTTAAAAGAAGCCAAATTCTACAGCAGGATGCGGGGCTCCATCGCATAGTTCCATCTCGACATCAAAGTTTCTCAGGTCAAAAAGATGAAGATGCACCAGGATTGGTCAGCCCAGTCACCAGACATGAACATCATTGACCATGTCTGGGGTAGGATGAAAGAGTAAGTAAGGAAGGTGAAACCAGGAAATATTGATGAACTCTGCGAGGTACGCAAGACTGCTTTTTTGCTCTTCTTGATGACTTCCGCATAAATGGTGTCATTCAAGCTCATGGAAGTTATATAAGATATTAAATTTGGATTGACTTATTTCACTATGACTCCATTTTAAAATTGAAAGAGAGGTTCCCTGCGAAAGAAACCCAGTAGTAGAGGTAAACATCCATTGGGCTAAAAAATAGAAATAAATGTTAAATATATTACTGTATTGGTTAGATAATGACTTTGACTACAATACAGCATTGACAATGGTAGCTTTTTCTCAATTTTCTTCATACTATTTTTGTGTTTCTTACCACTGGAGCCTCACTTTCTTCTTTAAAATGGTGGAAATAAGCCACTGACATAAGCGTTTGCAATTTAATCATAATTGTCAGGGTTTTGCAACCACTGGGTCATATCTATTCCTGTTATGTTAAAGGAACCTTGATACAAGAGCAGCTTCCTGTTCCCTTTTTTAGATTTATGTATTGATGCAGTTGTGTTTTAATGGTCTAAAGACATTCCCTTTGTCTTTATTCTTTTTTTGTGCTCAGACATGTCACCTGTGGAGCCTAATAATCTATAGGGAAACCACATCTAACCATCTTAATTTTGTCCAGGTGGGGTCCAACAAAGCTATTGAAACATCTCAAGGGTGGTCAGAGGAACCAAGATACACCTCTACACAATTATCACTTTTATTTTCTTATTAAGTAAGACTGCAACAATTGAAATATGTAGGGAAAAGTGTAGCCCTGTGCATACTTTCTGAATGGATGTAAAGCAACAGGCTGAAAAATTCCATATACAGTATGTGAAAAAAATGAGAGGAGTTCACACAAAGTTCAAGTCTGCTTTCCTTTCATATGACTAGCTTTTCAAGTTTGTCTCACAGCCGCCTACAGCCTCACAGCAAGCAGCAACCGGGCTCAGATCTGCACTTCATACTGCAAGTCTACATCAAACCAGCTCTATACAGTTTACAACGCTGACTTTAGCCATTGTGTAACAACCATATCTTTCTTGATTTTTGGAAAGGATCAGCAATAACAAGTATGAATGTAACAGGTTAGAATTTATTCAAGTTTTGGGGAGTTCATTATTTCTGTGGTATTATGCATCACAATAACATTCTGGCATTAGAGCTCTCAATTTAGCCGTAGGGTCGTGTCCATTTAATTGCTATACTATACACTTTGTACAAGTATATATTTTCTAAATGTGGATACTTTATTGTATATGATATAATGAGCCATCTGGTTATGTCATATTATTCACATAATACCTTTCTAAATTAAGTGCAAATAAATCTAATTGTGGCTGTTCCCGTTTAAATTACTTCATGGGCAAATCAATTCCTCCCAAAACATTGTAAATTAAATATAAATCTCTGAAGAATGCTTGTGCAAATCATCTAATCCTTGTCCACTAGGTGTCAGGAGTGCTCCACGTTCTTATCGTCTGGCTAATAAATTTTAAAAGCAGAAACCGTTACTTAGATCCTGGATTTGTTAATCTGTCAAATATATTTTCTATTTATCGATACATTTATCCACATATTAAAGATCTTTTTTGTTTGCAAAGTAGATTTTCACAATAATACTCTTTACAATGGCAATAATGTACATTATCCATATATTCACTTTTTTTCTTCACAATTACTTTGTGTTCACCATACCAAATAAAGTTTTTTAAATGTGGGGGTGGGGGGTATTTAAATTAATCAAAATAATACATCATTATTTTATCAGGGGACTACTACAAACATGTATACAAAAAAAAAAAAATCAGAACATTCAAGTAAAATCTAAATCATGCTAAAATAAATTGAATGACACTGAATAAGTATTGCTCACATGAAAATAACTAGGCGAAATTTTGTCTGTTCCTTCTGTGGCAACTGACAATAACTAGTTTAGCCCTAATTGACGCAAGTAGCCCTGGCCCCTGACTGCAGATAAGCCCCAACCACTGAACTTGGAGCCCCGCCCACTAGACTTTGAATCTGTGATACTGCGTCACGTGAGACGTCTTGAGCCACCGCATTGGAGAGGTTTGGTCAGTGAGGTGTTTTGATCACTAAATATGAAGAAAATGTAAATTTTTAGGACATCAATATTGCTTTAAAGTAGATTAGAGAGCACCCTGATATCATTTAGAAACATTATTTATTGAATTGTTTATTTATTAATGAAGCTGTTTTGTTGGGTGGGCTCATAACGCATACGCACAACTTGTTCAGGAGTAGTATGACTGCCTCATTAGAGTATAGTAAGGGTTGAGGGTAGGGAGTACAACCAATGAGACGACATTTGGGCGGCCTTCACGTTGAGGTAGCAGCTCTACTTTCAGTTGGCGGAAGCTCAACATCCAGTGGGTGGATCTGCACATTTTGTGGATGGGGCTTAAAACATCGGAACTCAGCAGACAAACTTCAGAATTGGTCAAAGCAAAGAACTCTCTCAAAATCTTCATAATCCTATCGTTGAAAAGCATTTAGATGGGAATGGTTATTTTTGCATTTCCGTTGCGCATCATAAACTGGCCACAATCATGTGGTCCATGTACTTTCCCTTTTTGACAAGTCCAAGAACCACCCGTGAAGAAATTCAGGAAGACCACTAAAGTAAAGCTCACCACCGCTAAACAAAAATCATGTTAGGGATGGGTCAAGAACATTCCAACTTCTTCCCGGAAGGTCACCAGCAAGCCTCAAACCGACAACCTTCTATCTGGAAGCTCACAGTGCCACCCACTGCGCCACCGTCACATCCCAGAAGGGTCACAGGAAGTGGCGCAGAATCCAGAGTAGGGTAGCGATCATGGAGAGTCAGTAGGCAAGAACCTTAGGACTGACAGTGAGGAAGTGAGAGCATGTAAAAAGCAAGAGCAGATGAAAACAGAACATTGGTGTGGTGAGGAAACCCGTAAAGTGGATGTTTGAGTGAGTAATTAGGTGCAACAGTGAATTTAGAAAAAAAAAGAAAACACAAACACAAGCCTGACACCAGTACATATTTTTTCCTTATCTTTTCTCTCATAGTTGATTTATACCTATGAAGAAAGCTCTCTCATCTTTTCAGTGGGAGAACTTGTACAATTTGTGGCTAACTAAATACGTTATCATTCCACTGTAGTGGGTAGAAAGTATCTTGGGTAGTTTTGAGACAATTGCCTTTTTTCTGTCTTAGATATCTCAATGCCCTTCCTTGGCACGCCAAGGTCTTTGGCCGTGTGTGAACAGCATTATTGCAAAGCAGATAAACCTTAAATAGGATTTACAGAGGTGCATGTAATCACTTTTTCAATTGACATTGGTTATATCACAACTAAAACAGTCCACTTTGGCTCAGCTCGATTGTCTTTTAGAGTTATGGTAATGGCTGAAAGAGTCACTCCTGCAATCCCAAATCCCTTTGTGGGATAATAAATTTGACTTGACTCATCTCTGTTCCTTTTTTTGTAAAGTAATTTTCTCATAAAAAGTAAAAATAAATGAGTCTCAGAGGTCCGATGGTAAGGTTAAATGAAGAGTGCACACACAAGAGGGTAAGGGATCTTTATCTTGATCAGTTATCAGTGTAAGGTAACTGTACATGTTTTGATTTTTACATACATTTGAAATGGGTATCAAATTGTTTAACATGGTGTTCAAAAATCAGCATTGTTAAATTTATATAAGGGAATAAATAATATAACAGATTATAATGGATTGTAAACAGAATTGATCCAACATTTGGGAAGAGATAGTTTGACAAAACTGTTTCGGCACAGTTCAGTCAATGAGCTGCATTGATTTGTTTTATTAAGTTAAGCGTTCAGCTGAAACCCGACATCTGAGACTAAAAGATCTGCTTAGTTTTGGAGCTCAAGATAGACACTTGACTGGAAATGCTTTGGATTCTGAGAAATTATACCATCAAAGTTCCTAGCGGTATGTTTAGACTACATGTGCAAAAAAAACGGCAAATAAAGAAAGTGCCCGGTTTTAAGTAGGCACACTTTTTGTTCTTAAATTATTTCTAATGATTACTTAACAACTGCAATAAACCTAATCCAAAAAAGGAGAACTTAACTAATTAGATTATCACCATAAGTAAGTCACTCATATGTATTCACAGCATTGCTGTTGTATTACAATTGTATTGCATAATTTATTAAAAAATAAATGTAAAATCCTTTTTTCATACAAGAAGTCACAAATTTGTATTTGTAGCAGTTGCTAAAAATGGTTTTGATGCACTTAAGGATGCCAACAAATTGTTTTTGAATATGATGCTATATGCTTGCACATATTTTTGGTTAATTTAGATGGGAAAATTTCTCTTCTCACTCAGTGATGTTTGTTTCTGGAGTAGTAATCAGGGCATGCCACCAGTGTTAATAACTGCCAAAGAATTGAATTGACATACACAGCATTTAAAAGTACACTTTGCCTTTTTAGATTATGGGTGTAAGATTAGATGGTTTTACATTTACACCCGAAAATGTATGCACATGAGTGCAAAATAAAAGTGTGCCAAAATCATGATTCCAACCCACAATTTCCTCGAGGAGAGATGATGCCGTTTTGTCTGGTGATTGAGAAGTGTAGTGTCTAAGCCAGTCGTACCTTGTCTCAGTGTACTTTGTCTGAGTTTCACCCCACCTTTCTCCCACTGGGGGGTATAGGGGATATTATCTGAACAGCTTGCCTTGTACACTCATAGCCACTCAGACTACAGGGCAGACACTAGTGGTGAACTTGTGAAAGCGGCATCGCGATTGATGCACAGCATCTGTGCAAAGATAATTGAAGACATCTCCTAGTTCTCTGGCTAGGTTTCTCCAGAAGATTCACAGAGATGTCCTAAAGCCACTACTTTAAAATCTTTGAGAGTTTTGTTTGCAGCCGTTGTCCTGCTGAAAGATAAGCTGTCTCACCAGCTGGAGATCAAGAATATCGCTTTCATTCAGGTTGTCATCTCACTCAAACCTCACTACTCTCCTGTCTCTTTTGCTAAAGTACATCCGTACGTCATGATGCTTCCACCCCCATGCTTTACTGTAAGGAAGGTATTGGCCAGGTGACAAACAATACAAGCAAAAGTGTTAGGTTTCCACTTCATTTCTGCAAGCTTGTTTGTTTTATTGTTTTCTCTTTGGTTTGTTGTCTGCCATTGAGCTTTCACTCTCCTCTTCACAAATTAATACAGCCACAGATTTCCAAGCTTTTTGAGAAATTCCATGTAGAGCCTTTATTGTGATTCTGGATGACAAAGTAATGCAAAATTATTTTAAATTATACAATATTAGAGTATACAAAATTATTAAATAAACTGTAGTTAAACACTTCTAAACCAAAGTAAATTAGCAAATATTTTAAGTGTTGTTCCCAGTAGAGAACACAGGAGATCCGAGATTGCAGGAAGCGATCATGGAGAGTCAGGGGGTGTGAACCTTAGAACTGACACAGGAGGAAAGAAAGTGATGGGTTTTAAAGGGAATGTGCAATTGGGAAACGAAGACTGACAGGGTGAGGAGGAAACAATGAGATTACACACAGGTGAGGAGGAAAACTGAGTGAGTGTTTGAGAAAAAAACAGAGCGAATACCAAACTGACAGCTGATAAAAACTGATAAAGCATTTGAGAACTGAAATCTTTCTGGATACACTGTGAATCACAAGAGAGATTAAGGTTTTGAACATGACTGAGTTCAGTTGTGTCTATTCTAGGCTCTTGTCCTGCGTCCTTTAAAAGATCTTAAATTCTGCCTAGAGACGTGTGAAGTCATTGAGCTTCTGCTGCATATGGCACATTATCATATTCAGGTGATACATTTTTTGCTTTATATTTTTATAGGGGCATTTTTGTGCATGACTCTAGCTCAAATTAAGGCTTTTTTATAATGAAACCTGGAAACTGTCCAGTGTGCAGCTGCTTAAAAATTCATGGCATGATTTGGGGGAATATAAGCTGCAGGTTAATTACTGCACAGACCAAACCCTAGAGAAATTATCTGTTTGATCGCTGGGAAGAATGTTAATGGTTAGGAACCAAGAAAAGTATATTTTCAGGTAAAGATAGAGTATTTAAAAACAATTCAACAACAAATAGACAGTTGAGGGAAAGTAATATTGATTCAGGCATTCTTTATCCAACCCAATTATTCCCTTTTTGGGGTCTCCAGCGCACATTGACCAAGAGGTGGGGGTACACCCCAGCCAGGTCACCAGTCCATCACAGGGGAACATTCACTCAAAAATTCACACCTAAGGGGAATTTAGATTGTTCAATTAACCTGACACATGTTTTTGGAATTCTGGAGGAAACCCACACAAGCACTGGGAGAACATGCAGGAAGGTCATCGGCGAGACCAGCAACCTTCTAACTGGAAGGCCACAGTGCTATCCACTGAGCAACCGTGCCGCCCACATAATATTTAAGTTTATTATTAAAATGTATGATTTTAAAATAAAATTGTGCTGTTACAAATTGTTTTTGCTTATGCTAAAAAAACAATAAACAACACATTGAAAGACTTTAATATTACAATAATATACATAATATAGGGAAGCTGTCTTTAAGGAGCTGGCTGTCTGTTAATTCATATTATTTAGTATGTAATGTGTTTAAGTAAATATTTGTTTTATTTGTAATTACATATAAAGAATTGATTATGTAAAAAATATTTAATGTCTTTAAAACTTAAATTGTTTTAATGACATTTTTCTTTAAAAGCATTTTTTAACAATCTTTAAAACTAAAAATAATAATTTTTTATCATCTATCAAGGAATAAAGTGAATTAGATAGGTAATATAATATTCGTTTATTTGAACTCTTGACTGAAACACAAGTGTTCCTCAGCTGCTGTTGGAGGTTCAGCTGCTGTCCCTTTAAGAAGCTGGTAGAGCTCTCATTGGAGTACCGGTCTGAGCTTTAACTCCTCTGGTGGAGGGGCTTCTGCAGCGTCTCACAGAGACTCAGTCGGGCAGGTGCTGCACTGGCGCTGTATAACTCCTACAGATGGCACACACACTCACAGACGACTGCAAAAAGTTTTAGCAGTGGGACATAAAGGGGATGGCTGAACCTGCAACAATTACCAGACCCCTGATCTCCTCCAAGAGACACAAGAGCATTAGGAAGAATTCCAGGAGGATTTATTCCCCGTATCAGGATGATAATGGGTAAGCTGTCTGTCTGGTTCTCACAACTGTTAAATTAAAATACTTGTTGTTGATTTTACTAGTTATAACTTCTTTAACAGTAAAAATGCTGTCGCTCTTGATTTCTTTCATCCACTTTTAATAAAAGTATTTTTTTAAATCAAATATAATCAACCAACCAGCACCTGAAGTTCCCAGTGTATGGTTTCATCTACCTCAAGGGTGCATTCAATCATATAAAATATAATAAATAACATTTCATATGTAATTGTAGAGATCTTCAGAAGAAATTTAACTGGATTGATGAGTTCCCTACACTGCACCGATTACAAGCAAATGTTTTTTTTTTTTTTTAATGTGGTGATGTCCACGTGCATTTGTTGACTAATTGGTGAGGCTTCGCATCACCCAGAAATTATAAATGAACTAAATTTGAAAGACAATAGCTTTCTATTCTTTGTTAAAGAAGGATTTACTGTTCTCTCTGGGTTAACAAATGCATTTGATGCCTGTAGAGGGTATTTGCAAAAATAAATTGTTTGTATTATTGTTGCACTTAAATGAACTACATAGCTATATGAACTACTTTACATATATAATATGTAAATTATTCTGTGAAGAAACAAAATTGGGAATTCTGTAACACTGATTACAAGAAAAAACTAACTTCAAACAAACAAATAAAATGTCCTATTCCGACAGATGTTTCCAGACTGAGGCTGCTAAACTGTCTGTGCTCAATGTCTGAAAGTATTATTATTATTTTTTTTCTATATTTAAATAAGTTTTGTATTCTCATAATGTTCTCTCGTGTTTTTTATTCATGTTTACAGTGATCTTCAGTAATTTGAAAGGCACCCTCAAATAAATGAATAAATCTTAGTAATACTATTACGACTCATGGTATTTCAGGTTCTGTTTGTAGTGAATCTATTGATGATTATCACAAGGTGACATGACATTTGGTGCACTATTGATATCAATGGTTGTAAAAAGATTAAAGTGATGCAGGACTTGGTTTTGCACACACAAAGTGAGGGCGGAGACATATGGGATGGAACTTCCTGTGCGCATGCTATTCATGCTAATGTACATGTAATGATTTATTGGATGGTACCCTCAGCATTAAAGTTTGCAGCTTTTCAAAAATAAGTGTTGGTCTGACTCCCAAAGCACAGTTGTACCCTGTCAGCAGTGAGAGGTGTGAGGTTACGGACTTCTCATGGATGTGTGTTTACAAATTAGTAGGGGTAGACTATTTTTTGGGACTTTACATGTAGACACTGGTCCTGAGAAATCACCTACTCTGCTTTTAAAATAGTCTAAATCAGCCATTCTAAAGCCATTGTTATCACTATCTATTCCATTCATGTGCTTTCGTATGTGCATACTCTACTCGTCTCAGTTCAATTGAGGACCCAGCACAAAAAGGAAATTTATTTGCACAGTTCTTGTAATCAAACAAGGGAGTGTACCCAGAGGACTGGAAGACACAACAGAAGCGTCTATAAAGTACTAAACAAAAACTACCCTGAAGGAAAAAAATAACCAAAAAAAAAAAGAGGAGATCGGCAAGTGAAGTCTGTATCACTCACGCCTCCGGAGAACCCCCAAGCCTTCTGGAAAAACAAGAGCAGAGGGAGCAGTGAGGAACGGATCTTCAGGGCAACGACACTTGGACGACACAAGACTAAATAGGTAGAATTTAAGGGCTAGACAATCAGCAGGGAGTGAGCAACGGTGCTCTGATTATACAAGCGCTACCAGATGGGACCGATGAAGGAAACAAATAAAAATTTACAAGGAAGAAAAACAAACCTAAACAGTTAACAATAAATACAGAAAGCAAAAAAAAAAACCCCAAAAAACTACAGATGACAATACACGATGTAACACTACTAGCAGCCTTGATTATGAGCTATTGATCCTATCATTGAAGTCAAAATAAAATATAAACAAGAATATATGAGAGGTGCTATCCCAAACATTTAATTGAAGGATTAATTCTATTTCTTCATATTTGATGTTAATCTTGTTTATTTTTTAAGTTATTAGAGGTACCATATTAGATAAACTCAACTTTGTGTTGTTCCCTCATCCAAAACAATTGAAACCTTCATGAAAATGGCTTGATGGTCCTAGCACCACCCATGGTTCTAGCACCGCCCTCTGACTAATCCGATTAATTGCTAGTGCAGCTCATCTATACGCAGAGTGGGCTCGTTGTCTGACCTGGAAGTGTTGGAGCAGGAGACCCGCACTGAAGAACAATTATTCAAAGTTTTTTACGATTAATATTGTATTTAGAAAGTTAATAATGATACAGTGCTGGAAGCCAGAAATATTTATTGTAAATGCTTTAAAAATATAGCACCTTGTACTAAACCAATGCGTTAACCCCAAGCTTTAAAAGAAACACGCTGTCATTAATTTAACTTTCTGCAAGCACTGGAGTTGCAAGTGGGTGAAGCAGGTCCTTCTGCCCCATTGAAAAGCTTTGGGCAATTTATTTTGCCATTATATGCATCTTAATCTGACATTGCCAGTCAAACTAAAGAAGACTTTGCAAATGCGTTGATGCATATTTGGTCCCTATATTGAGTGTGATTATCAGCTCAGGAATCCACTGAGCCAAGGATGCCTAAAAGACATTGATTTGCCTACTTTCGGACCAATAGGACATTAGATATCCATATCGTTGAATTCAGCTGTTCAGGTTAAGATTGTTTCACTTGAAGTCTCCTACTCGGCACTGGACTGTATACATTCCTGTTTAAAGAAATTATTTCAATGAAATTTAGCATCAAAACCCTGCCAATTTACTTCCTTTATCCCCCATTTTTGGATCCTGTTCCAGAGAGAACTTACCTCATCAGCCTATCCAGAACACTTTTTACCCCCTTAAAAGATCTCAATTTCCCAACATTCCTCAGTTGTCATCAATGTCTTTCCCATGTGACTTCCTGGAGTCCCTTGCCAGTGGTCTCCACAGTGAGTTTGTCCTTGAATCATACCTACCTGTATTCTGCTTTGCATTCAGACTCCAGTTACTCCACAGAGAAGTTCTCCATTAGTGTTCTATCTCCATCATCGGCTTTAGCATGGAGTTAGCAGTTTGCGCTAGCGCCTTAGCCGGGTTAATTTCCCCATCTCATACCTGTTAGTGCATGCTCATCTGGAAACAATATATCAACTACTCTCTTGGGTACTCATCTCCAGATTACAAAGTCCCACTCATGAACTTACCCCATAGTACTCGTAAATATCTGCTGGTTTCAATAAATAGTTTGCCATACACTGTTGTTCTGTGTCTCGGGTACTGTCACCCCAGAATCGTGACACAGGGCTCTGCGTTGGGCACTGTACTTTTTCTGATTTTTAGTCTTCTTTTGTGGGACATACTCAGGAAGCACTGTGCCTCATTCTGATAAGCTTGGTTGATTCTAAAAATGCCAGATGCATCTTTTCTTCTCTGAGTTTTGACTCTAAGGTCGTTCTTGTTGCTAAGTAGGTCTAGCGCCTTGACATAATATCAGACCTTCTGTTAAAAGGCTTACCCATGCACTTAGAAAGTTGTCTGATCTACAGTTCACACACCCAGACTCCCAATGACAGCTTCTAGCCTTCTTGGATCTCTGTATCTGTGCTTTTTCTAGGCTCCACCACCAATCCATCTGCTCCACTGTTAATCCACTGTTACTCTCCACCAACCATTACCAGCACTCCAGTCATCTTCTAGTCATCAAGGGTTGTCAAGATTCTCCTTGCTGTGTACTACAAGAGTGACAACACAAGCTATCGTGTTTCTATCATATATCTTTAAATGAACCTGCACATAGTTCCCAATCCTACTTCTTGTCTTCTTCTTACCGCCACTGTGACATACTGATAGGTGTGAGAGCATTTGGAAATACTGCTTCGGAAGGAGCTTCCTGATTCAGTGTGTGACAATTTGTCCGATCTTTCCAAAACTATTTTAAAAATGTTCCTGTTCATTCAGTAAAGCAGCCTGTGTTAACTCACTGTATTTATTTATTTTTTTTATTTGTTTCAACCTTGTTTATGAGTCATGAAAGGCACCTCAAATAAAATGTATTTGTCTCTTTCTCTCTTTATTTTGTGTATCTAAAGTTCTTTTACTCAATTACAGTCAAAGATACAGTGGTTCTGACAAGTGAGAAACAAACTTTTTTATTTTCTTCTTTTGAAAATAGTGTATTTTAACAAAAAATGAGGAGCAACAGCTAAGGAAACATGACTGGAAATAACACAATGACAAAGAACCAAGAGCTAAAGTTTGCACATAACTCCAGACCAAAATAGCCTGCTAACTTTATTAGCAAACGTTTGTTGCAGCCTATGGTCTATTAGCTGCATGTGCGTTATTACCACAGTTCCTTGGGGTGTACTAGCAGCATATTTCGTTTGTCGTTTCCCACCACAAAGCCCTCAAAAAGAATGAAAATTCTCATGTTTTTCACCTGGGGAGTTAGAGAGTCTTGGGACAGAAGATGCCTGGTGCCCTGCTCAATATGTGTGCAGCACATCAACTAAATAATTTCGTTATCATCATCTTCGACTAAAACAACACTGCTCTAGACACCAACCCGAATTAAGATTCACACGAGTCTCAGCATCTCAGCAGGGTGATCTTTGCCTGGGTCGAGGTGTGCAATGACGCTCCCTGCCTGAAGATGCCATTTATGCTACAACAGATGCACTCCATGCCACACTGGGAAACTTTGACATGGGGGACTTTGAACATGAAACTGTTCGACTTTGAACAGGAAACTGGAGAGGGCTCACACAAATCCTTTCTGCTATCAGCCACCAACTATAAACCACTCAACATCCATAATTTTTTTTGCAATATGTTCTTTGATTTCTTTTCTGTTATTATCTTCTTTCCTATTTCCCTGTATGGCACAGATTGCCATCTTCAAACGCCATCTTCTATATATGGTCATGGCCAAAATTGTTGCTACCTCTGATTTTTTTCCAGAAATTCAATTATCTTAATGTTATACATGAACACATGTTTGGCTGGACACATGCTAATTACCTTTGTTTATAATGTTAGAAAACGAGAAATGGGGGGGGGGGGGGTGGGGGGGATAGTAAATTTGACACACAAAGTTCCAAAGAAGTCCTGGACTTTGTCACTGAATCACGCAGCAATGTGATGTCACATGTCCGTAGACAAAATTGTAATTAATGGTGATTATTGGTATTTGGTTGTATTTCAGGCTGTCTGATGATGAGGACAATGACGGAGAGAGGGCAGACAGTAATGATCCAGAGGAAATGTTCCAGAACATTCAGCTTCAGAAGGAAATCATCGCCAACATCCGAATCAAACCCTGGCCGATACGACGCAAGCTTAAAGTGCTGAAGTAAGAGCTCAAAATGTAAATACAGAGACACTGCCATCAGAGCTTCTGCACATCTTGTACTGGAATTATTACACCCCATAAAGTCGAATTGTTCTCTAGTGAAAGAGTTTAAATAGCAGATAAAACACATAAAGCATTTATAAGGCCAAACCGTGGCCGTGCAACCATTCATATAAAACGTTATCTGAGAGCATTTGTTTTTGCACATTGGTGCTAGATTGATTGAATTAATGAAAAGAATTGTGCATTACTTGTGGCTAAAATGGTTGTTTCACTCCATTATGGGCATTAGACTGTTGAAGAACAACATCTGAATATGTTTCAAATAGATGATAATGGCTTAGGAAAGCACCGGCGTATTAAACCCATAAGGTAAATAACAATTAACTCCCAGTGCTTGCCATATTTACAACATGATGCCCGGAGAAGGAACTAAATTGGCTGAGTAATTGTTTCATTAGCCTGACCAGCAGTTTCTCATTTTACAGCACACAAAGTGCTGAGGCCTCTTTGGCAGAGGGCAAGGAGTGTTTAGCGTTAAAGGGATACTTTCACAGAAATACACTTTGAGTCTGTCGATACGGAAAGAATTAGACTGTTGTATTATATTAAGCACAGGATTTTCACATATCCCAAATACATCCTTCAGACAGACAACAATATGACTCCAAAGGGAGAATCACATTTCAACCATTTAACCTCAGCCAAAGAGTGAAGTTTAAAGGTTGAATCGTAAGCAGTGGGTGCATTTGTAGCTTCATTCTCATGCAATAAGACCTCTTTAAATGGTACAGAACTTAACACCTCAACTGTTTTCATGAAACCCTGAAGAGCCCACGTCACTTCTCTCTTCATCTCTCTCCACTGGCTCCCCACTGCAGCCTGTGTTACGTTTAAAATGCTAACGCTCTTTTATAGAAAACAGTAACAGCATCTGCACTTCTCTACCTTCACAAGTTCTTGTAGTTCTACATCCCCGGCAGACACATAAGTTCAGAAAATAAAGAGTGTTGTGTGATTCAATCTCAGAGAGACAGCGAGTCTCTCCCTAGAACATTCTTAGGCCCTGTACCAATGTATCCAGTTAATTAGAAATTTGTGATTTTTCTGCAGTTACGCCGTATGATTTTCTTGTAGCTGCACATTTTTGAAAATGACGGCCAAGGCGTGTTGGTTTGAAAATGCTGGGAACACTGCTTATGTGTAAACAGTGAAAAGGGGTTTTCCCGAGTGTTGGAGGTGGGGTTTGTTATTGTCACTGTTCAGTTTCCTCTTTGTTTACAAAGACCAAGTATAACTGCTGATGAAACAAGGACTGTGTTGGTGTTTACTCTGCTGTCGTGGAGTTTAGCATATACAGGATCACCTGCCGATGTTTCCTGTTTCATCACTGAACGGCGGCGCCTGTTGTTTCAATGCTGAATACTCATTTTGAAAATGGTACAATATGACTTTTAAGAGCATTTTAAGTTACTGCCATCTGTTGGTTTGGTCTCTAGCGGCCCCTGGGTTATTTGAGTTTGAGACCACTGGTCTAGTCTCTACAGCATTTATGGGGGTTTTGAATTTGTGTGTGAGGAAAAAAAAACATTTTCCAAAATACCTGTTTTCATGTGGACATGACCTCATTTACTGTCCCCGCCTGGTGGAATTAAACAACAACAACAAAAAAAAAAACACTTTCAAGAGTGCTTAAATGCTTAATTAAAAAAAGCTCATAAATTTCTCTTTAATTTCCTTTAAGGCACTTAATTAATTCTAGAATTGCCCAGAACCTCTCCTATGAGTTTTTCTTATGATCTTCTGACCCTCTGTTACAAATTGCTTTTGTTTTTCTCCTGATCTGTAAGTCGCTTTATTTAAAAGTACCTGCAAAATACCTAACTGTACATTTTCTTAATCAGCAGAGGTCTTTTCCCATATTGTGCTTGTATATAAAATGAAGATTGAAGATTAATTGGAGACGTTAATAAGTTAATTGTTGTAACCATATTCAATGTAGTAGACATTTAATAGACAATTGTGCAAGTGATTGTATTAAACAATTAAACAGATTGTACTAGTCAAAGGGCTAAACCATAGACTTAATTTTTAATTAAAATATTATTAGTATTTTGGGAGTGGTAAACAGGTTTGGCAGTAGAGACTGGCAGATAGGGTCTATTAATTCACTAAACACACCAGATAACTATAGCAAATCATACAGTAAATGGAGCAAAATAATTAAATAAAAAGTAACAGAAATGATTATCCAGTTAATGCTTTTATCAGCACATATATTGTTGATGTTACTTCTTATAACAGACAGGTTTATGGCTGATGATGCATGGAAGATGTGCATGCTATGTTTTATGGGTGTCCTCATCATCTTTGGGTGAATGGCTATGATTACACACACCAGCTCTCTGAAGCAAACATCCTCCACCCTTTCAAAAAATCAATTTTCATCTATTTGTTTGATACTTCTATTATGTTGTCATTGAATTTTATAGGCTAATTTTGTTATTGCTGGTTTATCATTTTTATTAATAATGAAAGGAGTGAAGCCTCTAGTTTAATGGGTGAAACATCCTGGAAAAAAAAAAACTTTAATAGAAGTGTGTTAGTGATGTACTGTATTTGTGTCAAGGTCATTAAACTTTGTCTTCTGTTAGGATTTCTCAAACACAAAAAGCAGGACATGCTTTAGATAAGATCGGTATACAGTTCTTCTCATAAGTTTACACATAAGTTTACAATTTACTGATTTCCTTTAAATTTTTCAGAAAATTTGAATTACACCAAAGATTTTTCTACTCACAGCTATTGTCATTTATTGCAAACTGAGTTTACTCTTTTTAAATCATGATGACAACACAAACTTTCCAAAACTGCACAAAAGTGTTTGAGTGGCTGGTAACCATCCTCACCTGCAACCTGAGAAATGGGGAAGGCAAAAGACCTGCCAAATGTACAGGGAAAGGTAGTAAAATAAAAAGATAGGGATCTAAAAAGATATTCAAGGAACTAGAAATGGAACAACAATGGAACCCAACACAACACTATGAGTCCATTTTTAATTGGCTATACCAGATGTCTCAGTGCAATACTCCCTGCACACACTGACAATGAGAGCGCCAACTACTGTAGTGGATCTGCAATTGCAGTTTATTCTAGGACGGCAAAAAAGCATGAGACTTCAGGCTGCCATTGATGTTAAAAGGGCGAATAGAAAATATTAAGAGCTGGGTGAGCTTCATCAGTATTTTAACTTAGAGGCACATAATATAGATAAAATGAACTATTTGTAACATGGTGACAGCAGCAGAAAGTGCTCCTTGTGTTGTTTCAGGCAAGCGAGAGAGATCGTTCTGAAGTATGAGGGCAGACTCACACGGACCAGAGGGTACCAAGCTGCAGGAGCAGATGTACGGTTCAAACAGCAATCTATCTATACATCAATTACTGTCTCTGTTCTGTCTGTCCATCTGTCCTTTCTGTCAATTGATCTGTCTCCTGCTTCTCTTACTTCCTGTCAATCTTTGCTGCTCTGTCTCTGTGTTGAGCTCTCTTCAGTTATTTCCGTCTTGCTCTTTGTTTATTGATCTCAGCCCATCTCAAGCTCGGTCTTACTGTTTGTCTGTCCGTATGTCAGTCCTCTGTCATTTCTATCTCTATCTGTCAACATCTGTCAATCACTGTAAGTCTATCAATCTCTGTCTATCTCTATATCGCTTTGTCTGTATGTTTTTGTTGCTCTGTTCTCTTTTGACCCCTCCATAGCTCTGTTTGTATGTCAATCACTTTGTGACTTGTTCTGTTCTTCAACTCCTCTGTTGTTCTGTCTTCCATTCTGTCAACCTGTCTGTTATCGGTCTATATATCAATCTCTCTCTCTCTCTTTCATTTTGTCTTTATTTTTCTGTTGATCTCTGTCTGTTTACTCCTATGATGCAGTCTGTTAATTTGTCTTTAACTCTGTCTGTATGTCAAACTCTCTTTCATCTTCCGGTCTGCCTGCTTGCATGTTTGTCTTTCTCTCTGTTAAACTGTCTATTTGCTTTTTATATCCATTTGGCTATCTGTTGTTCTTTTAGTCACTCACATTCTGTCCACCTGTCTGTTGATTTGTCAATCAAACAATCTGCCTGTCACTCTATTTTTCTATATCTTTTTGCCAATCATTGCATCTGTTTGTAGTCGGTTTGTCATTATCCAATTAATTATTGATCTATTTTTCTTCTTTAATCCATCTCTAGTTCCACTGCATCGATCAATTTATCATTCCACCCATTTAAACTCGATGTATCTCTCTATCCATCTATCTTTCTATATTTACATACATAACTCTTTCCATCGACAGTAGCTATCTGACTACACATACACAACCCTAAACTTTTCTATATTTATTGTGTTGTTCCTCTCTGTGCCTACCATCATTCACTTTCCAACGTATCTGCTCAGTGCGTGAGCTTCTGGTAAAGCATGTGTGTGTGTGTCTATGGCAGCGGAGCTTCTCATCTGCTCACAGACGCTGCTCTCAGATTTACGGCCTGTTGTTATAGCCTGCTTTAATTAAAATGTCCAATGGCATTCGCCAAGGCTGCCCACGCTACATTAAAATTAATTGACTTTTTAGCAAGTAGATCTGATGGAGAATTATTCATTCCGATTATGGTTTTCATAGCATATTGAAGATCAAATCGCTATACCCATCGAGTTCAAACCCTAAAGTTTTAATTTGGTATATATTGAAATATTGACTTAAATATTGATTAAATACATTGTTGTACTGTGAAACTGAAAAATGGAATTGACCTATGGCCTCTTTTATCAGTCAAAATAGCAATTTTTCAAGATTTCTTCTCCAAAACACACCATCCCTCACCACTCAGGATGTTAGAACAAGAACGAATCACTTTTAAATAATCATCCTCGTATTTATTCCTCCACATGGCGTGTATAGAGGGGGGAAGAAGTTACCTAAGAGGAAACCTTCTCAGAAGCAAATGTTCAGGCTCCTACACTGTGCACCCACATAGAAACTAATAACACTGGCTAGACAATCAGCTTTTACATGTTCCCCATACCACAGCTGAATTACAGCTGTACCAAGTCGGGATTACAGATGAGACACAACCCACGTAAAACTACATATGATGTCTGGCACAAGTCTATTTGCATAAAAAAAACCTTGAGGTTTGTCCAACATATTTTATGCTAGTGTCAGATAAACCCCAAATTCCCGCTTTTTTATCTTGCTGACTGGGTAGCATGCACAGTGTATGTGAATAAGGCACGAATTCAAAAAGCCAGGAGGTTTTTACTAAACATACTTTGTGTTCTTTTTGTGTCGGTAAGAAGACAGTGCAATGGTTATACTTGCTGAAGAGATTCCGTCTCTATGCAAATGTAGTCCGCTGCCCCTGGTGTTGCTTTCACTGATTTCAAACAGCTGGAGTCAGTAGGCTGGAGGTGCCACTGCCGTTCCTTCTCCATGTGACAGTTTGAAATTAAACATCAGCATCATGATTAGCAGCAAGGTGAGTCTATCTAGGAGTCTGTATGATTGCCTTTGGACTCTCTTTCCATGGCAACCTGGACTCTGGCTAATGGGCTGGGCTCCTAGACAGCCTCTGTGAGAATACCTGCTCCTCATAACAGCCGTCATGAAAGTTTAAGGTTAGAAATTTAAGAACAGAGGTACTAAGCTGGTGCATCTTTTTCATGCCAATGGAAAACAAACAAAGTTCTGGTGGTTGGTTGCGCTGATGATTTGATGCATAATCAAGAATGATTAAAGTATGTGTTGCATGCTTTAAAAATAGTTAATGTGAAGCTGTAGCCATCAACCATCATCTTACATTTTAAATGGAAAACGTTGGATTTTGGCTGCAAATAATATGCAAAAAAACTGAAAATAACACCAAAGGTAGAGCTAGAATACAGTTTGTTCCAAGTGAACAATATTATAATTATTAATCATTTTATGGCTTGTTAGAATTTACAACATTTCATCCTCACAGTTGCTATATCTGACAGAACCACAGCCGCTCCTAGAGTGAAAATGCTGATTTTCTAGCATTTACTTGGGTTTGTCTCAAAATAACCCCATGGAGAATGTCCCTCCACCCTCCTAGAGACAATTCTGTATATGTGCAGGTTCCTTCTACCTGTCATAGCAGGACTGTAATTATGTTGGTCTCTAATGGTTCAATGACTGCAGCCAGCCTCAAGTGGCAAGTCAGGGAATTGCAATTTCAGTCACTTTCATATTCGCTTCACAGAGACGAGGCAGCAGTCTTCTGGGTAACATGATTCTAAACTTTAGAAGTGGTGTAATGTGCTCTTATTATGTGATCTCAGTCAGATTCAGTTTCAGTTTCATTGTCCAATCATTGTGTGCAGTTTATTAACCCAGGGAATGATTTAGATTTTTGTGGTTTTGTTTTCAATTGTTAATTTGTAGTTGCTGAAGAAGATATCAAGAGTCTTGTACAACATCGTTGTTTTGTTCATTCCTTGGGAGATGAGGATAAAAAAGATTGAAAGTGAGTATCTTGACATAAAACATGACTTTAATTTTGCAATGTCAACACATTGATCATGTAAGTCATGTTTATTAGAATAAATTATTTGTTCAGAGACACTAAACTAATTCAATTCATGCAATATCTTTTTTCTACTTGTCTAAATGGTTGGCCTTTTGAAAGGTCACTTTGGATCAGGAGTGGCATCTTATTTCATATTCCTGCGATGGCTCTTTGGGATCAATATAGTCCTGACTATTATGACTGGAGCATTTATTGTCCTGCCTGAGGTTAGTATACTCAACATTCAGTCGGAATGCAACTTCGCAAGGTGTAATGAGGGTTCATACCATTAGTATTTACCATTAGTATTTAATAAACATTAGAAAGAACCAAATGGTGCAATGATGAAAACACAAAATAACTGTTTTCCAGTTAGAAGTTTGTCGGTTCGAGGCTCGCTGGTGACCTTCTTGGAAGGAGTTTGCATGTTCTTCCCATGCTTGCATGGGTTTCCTCCGAGTACTGGGGTTTCCCCCACAATTCCAAAAAGCATGTTAATTGAGTAATCTAAATTCCCCTTAGGAGTGAATGGTGACATGTCCGGGGTGTGCCCCTACCTCTCAACCAGTGGCAGACCCCGTTGACCCCATAAAGGGTTGGAAAATGAATGAATGAATATTGAACAATGGATTTTAATGGTTATTTGTAAACTATGAACAAAATCTCACAAATTTTGTGCAAAAATTAAAATACACAAAAAAAACTGGCCAAATCATCTGAGAGCGGATGAGAATAAGGAAAAATTTATTTCCAGATTGACTACGTTGATTCACATGAGATTTGGATAACTGATGACCTCAGTAGCTACAGTACATGTCCAAAATTCTTCGTCTTATAGTCAAGACTCAACACCAAAAAGTATCAAGACATTACACTAGAGAATATTGAAGAGTTTTGAGACCAAGCAACAGGAGAAACCAAAGAATATTGACACCAAGACACAAATCAAGACTGAAGAGTATTGAGACAAAGGTACAGCAGAGACCGATACGTATTTAGACCAAGACACAGCCGAGTATCGAAAGCAGGCCACAGCCGAGACCAAAGAGTTTTGAGACCAAAGCGCAGTAGAGAATGAAGAGTCTAAACTTTTAATAATTCTATTTCTTTTAGAGACCAGAAAGACTGCAACACATTACTGTTGGTTTTATGACATGACTGGGACCCCAGACTGGAGATCACTACTAGATAATAATAATAATAATAATAATAATAATAATAATAATAATAATAATAATAATAATAATAATAATAATAATAATAATAATAATCCATGACCAAAAGTGCTTTTGATTATTTCAGTTTTCATTCTTTATTTTGTATTCAATAGAAGACATAATCTAACAAAGATCTGGAGTTACTTAAAACACAGTAAAGATTCTGAACCCATGCACAGATATATGTTGCCAGATCTTCATGTAGACTACATCCTTCGTTAAAACCCAATGAGCCTGTTCAGTACACAGAATTAATATTATGGTTTGCTTTATGTTTCATCTGTTGTCTCTCTGATCTGTTTAATCAGCTTCTGGCTGGTGCTCCGTTTGGAACCACCCGCAGCAAAACCATTCCCAAGGAACACCTCTCCTCTGCTCAAGACCTGGACACCATCTGGTCGCTGGGGGTAATATTGTTGTCTCTTGTTTTACTGCTGCATGAGTCTGAAAGAGCCTAAGCTGATGAACACTGTGTGTTTAGAGGGTTTGTCAAGTTATCTCTGAGTAGAGTCCTGTGGGACACAGAAGTAATGAGACCCCCCACACCCCCCACATACTGTTCATACTCCCAAGATCAGGAAAGAGATTCCAGAGCACTCTGGCCCTCACAACCAGACTGTTCAACAGTTTCTTTTCCCCCACAAGCCATTAGGCTTCTCAACACACAGAACTGAACTGAACTCATAAATATTTATCTATCACCTTTTTAACTCATATTCATCCCCATCTCCATCACTACCCATTATTATTTATTATAATTATGTTTACTGTTACATGCTGTTACTCTTTTTGCACCTTTGCTGCTGTTTTTGCACTTTTTTTGAACATAATTGTTAATGTCACATCCTGTTTTTAGTTTCTGTAATACACTCATTGTACTGAACAATCTCTTTAAATGTTAGTTATTAGTTGTGTTAGATTTCATCTTCTTATCTTCGCATGCACTTGTTCTGCACTGTGTACATTAAGCTGCACGCGATGCACTTTATGTTCTAAGTTAGTCCTTAGTTCTGTATGTGACTTGTGTTGTTTGTAGCACTAGGGTTTGGGTTGTTTCATTTCACTATGTACTGAATCAGCTAATATGGCTGAAATGACAATAAAAGCGTCTTGACTTGAATTGAGTGACAACCAAAATATACACAGTTTGTGTACACAGTTTTGGAGGTCTCAAAAATGATAGGTTCATTCCATCTCTTCCAACTTTGCCACATGTCTGTCGTGTTTCCCTGTGCCCACTTGCATCTTTTTATGTTTACACAGCATTCTCTTTGCATATCCTCAAACTCCAGATATTTCCTTCATCTAGTTCCTTCACTTTCTTTTGGCTACCTCCTATTCTTCTTCCATCTCTAACGTCTTCCTTTTCAGGCTCCAATGGGCATCAACTCCCTATTCCCAAGTAGAAATCTGGCCCTGCAACCATCTTTGGCTTGGTCCAAGCTCCTTGGTGAAGGAGGGCCATTACTAGCACAAGCCGTAGCCAAGAAAATTACCTGTGCCATATGCTGTCTGGCTCATGGCTTGTGTGCCTTCCAAACCATACAACCCACATACTGTAGGCCAATGCCGGATGGATACCAGATGCACCAGACAAGTGCCAACTTCCCATTGTTGTATTGCTCGTGTTTGTTCCAGTGTTGTTTATTGTAAATACATATCTTCATAGTCTACATGCTGTTCAATCCTGTCAGCCCCAGTCAGCGAAATATTATTATTTTCAACATTTTTGTTTGTGTGTTTCAGGGATATCTACAATACTCAGTGCTTTTTTATGGCTACTACGGGAATGTCCGTAAAATCGGCAGTGCTGGTTACAGGCTGCCCCTAGCCTACTTTCTGGTTGGCATGGCAGTTTTTGCTTACAGTTTCATCACTTTGTTGAGAAAGTAAGAACAAACACATTGTCTTTTTGCTTGTTTGTTTGTTTGTTTGTTTTTTGCCTTTTTGAAACATTTTCAATGTGTCGCTGTGCTTGGAGGAAGGAGACGAGATAGGAAATCAAGAACTATATAGAAGGTTTACAGAAATATAACATCCCTTCACTGAACTTTAATCAAAGTAGAATAGTCTCTTATGAAGTCCACGAGAGGGAGCAGCCAGGCACTGACAGTACCCACATTCTCTTCGAGAGGGAACTGGGAGCTGAAGTGAATAGCTGACTAGAATACCTGCAGGAGGAGGATATAAACCCAGGAGAGAAGCAGCTAGGTGCACGGCAGTCTTCTCCAAGAAGGCTGAAAGTGATCGTGGGGAGTCAGGATTTGTGAACTGTAGATCTGACCGCTTGGGTGAGTTTTATGAAAGATCATTTTGACAGTGTGTGAGAATTGGGTCAGAGAGTGATGCTTGGGTATATAATTCAGCGGGATGATTAGCTACACGTATATTCAGTTATGTGTCCTTGATTGCTGTAGGTGTCTTCCATGAACCCTGTCCTTTTGGCTATAGAAGTTAGGGTTGGGGGGTCCAGATTTTTTATTTTTTAATGTCACTTTTTAAATCCAGCCTTAAAACTCCCTGGCTTTCAGCAATTTTCAGATTTATCAAATTTCCATTTTTTTTGTTTTGTTGGTTTACATTGTTGTGTTATTGTTGTACTATATATAGCCAATATTTTTGGCTGCTGCTTTTTAAAGTTTAATTGAAAATTATATTTATTCCTATTATACACAGATTTAGAAAATCTAAATAACATGTTTTGTTCCTCAGAATGGCTAAAAACTCCCGGATGAGTTTAGCAGGAGCCTCGGATGAGAATTTCACATTCTGCTGGCGGGTCTTCTGTGCATGGGATTATCTGATCGGAAACCCTGAAGCAGCCGAGAGTAAAGGAGCGGCCATTATAAACAGCATCAGAGTGAGCATCTCTTCATCTCCACCTTCACCGCAACTCTGATGAACTACAAAAGAGTTTTAGTTTAGTGTCAGGAATTCAGTGGGTTCTGTTACCTGCAGCTAACCATCTGACAACCAATCCCTGTGTACCTCCAAACCACACCTAAAAAAACTCATCCCAGCTCTACAACATTTGTCAGACCTACGGTACACACCATCTGATTCTCCTTGATTGGTTCTCCTCTTCTTGGTTGTTCTGCTATCTATTTCAAGTTTTATAAACAATTTCAAACTTTAATTTGTTCCAATAATTTGAAACTTTGCATAGATGGTCTAATAGAACAGGGCTTGACACCAGAGCCCAATTGAAGCATTAAGCTTCCATTACTAATTAAGGCAGTCCTACTGCTTCCTCGTTGACTTTTTCCAAGCTTTATCCAACCTACCTCCCCATTTCTTCATTGCTGTACAACATAGATTAAATTCACATCCAGACAGTTTGCTTGTTGTTTTTGAATTTGCCCAACAACCAAAGACACCCCACCAGTCACACACATGCGAGTGAAGTGGCTTGCCGAAGACCACAACAAAAAAATGGAATTGATAGGGATCAAACCGCCAATTTCCAATTAAAGGACTATCAACTCCACCCACTACACCAGTTGTTATGTTAATAACCTGCCACTTGATGCTTGGACTGCAAGGCAGGTCCTAGGGACAAATGAATGAAAGTTAGTTGCCACAATATTTATAATGTTTGTAAACTTTGAGTTTTTAAAATAAAATAAAAAAAAAAAATACATAAGTTACACTAGGGTGCCAATTTAGTCCCTAGGACTTTATATGTATTAAGAATACACTTTATTACTAAGCAAAGTGTACTACATACTATTCTCATTGTAAATTAAAGCTATAACATTTAAAATACTGATAATGAAAAAATAGCATTTATGGCTTTTCCCCAAACTCTGTTACACTTCACCATGAAATATAATGATTAAGATCTTTTAAAAAGAACCTTTTTTTGCATTGATATCTAAATCCACATATTATGTTTTTTTTTCAATATATTTATTTACATAAATATCAATACTTTTTTTAGATAAAAAAATTTTGTCATGTCCCGAAGTTTTTACTGATTTATTTTACCCTCCTGAGGAAACTTCCATAAGTCAGTTTTTCAGCAGGAGGTTGCATCACTTGGCTTTTTAGAAGGGCATGGGAAGAGCAAAAGTAAATTCTCTCAATTTCTTATTTACATATTTGATTAATTTTTTCACAATATCTTGGGGAGTCATTTAAAAATGCCTTCCTGTTACTGATTTTTTTCCTGAGATTTAATTAGTTTAGTATAAAAATGCTCATATTTGGTAAATAACTAAAATTGCTGAATTTCCTGGTTATATAATCATGTGAACCATGTGGCATGTATTTGATGATTGTCTGCAAAACTCCTAGTCATGTTACTTTCATGTTACTTACTTGTATAAAGAAAAACAGGAGGCTTAGTAACAAGACAAAACAGCTCAAAACTTTTGAATATAAATCTGATAAAACATTTGAATAAGATGGGCCGAAATACTTAAGTATCTCTGCTATGGGAATATGTTTTGAAATCAAGTAAAATAACATTTTGAAAAGTTAGAACATGTAAAAGGTACCCATTTTGGTGGAAGTTTTTGTTATTATTCCAGAAGCTCATTTCCAGAAAGTCTCAGACACTGTTTTTTTTTTTTGTTGTTGTTGAGAAAAAGCCTAATAGGCTGTCTTCACTCTAATTATTAGCAAAGATGCTCCTTCAAGTGGGTGATCAGGTTGTTTCTGACTATATCTCTCTTCCATGTCTTGAATCTTGCTTTGGGCACCCAAGTCAGGTCATGTCAGGTCATGTTGGTTCAAAAGCTGTATTCATAATTTAAATTTGGTGCATTTTTAGACACTTTGAAATTGAATCTTGGAGACTGTGTGCAAAGCAGACAATAGACGATCGATAATCTGCTTTTTAGACTCCCATGTTTTCAGGACTCCATCCACTACCCATATATATTTTTCTGCTTTTTAGGAGGCTGTTGTAGAAGAGCAAGAAAAGAAGAAAGAAACCAGTTTGTGAGTTTCCCTCTTTATCTTATTTTCATCATCAGCTCAACACATATTTCTAAATGCTGACTGCAGTTGTTCGCCAAACTTGCTCAGAAGTGGTTGTTTAAGAAAATGGGCTTTTGAGGGAGGGAATGATACTATCAGTGAGTGACTTACGCTGATGTGATCCGCGGTTGCTCTCTATCTGTAATGCTGCCTCAGGCTGCTCTGATTTAATGCACACTTCTCCCGCCAGACCAATGCAATCGCAGCAGAACATGTGAATCAGAAAATACCTCGTCGTATTTTATACAAACAGCCTTTTACTGCAGGCAGATGACTGCATCTAAATTGCCTCACACATTAAAGCTGATTATTAGGTGGTGGGAATGCGACACACACCCCCATGACTCGTGCTAACATTTGTACTGGATCTCTGGATGATCATTATTAAACTTTAAGTGGGTAAATATAATAAACTAGTGCACACTTTACTGGCAAAATACCCTCAAATGATCTATATCTTGATTCATTTGAAGCCAAGGTTATTGCCTTTTCAGTTGATTCAGCAACTTTTAGTTCGTTAGTTCACTTTTAGATAATAAAGCCTAGCATCATGAGCAGACAGTAAGCCAAGCAGGTAAGCTGTCCGAAAGAGTGCACCAGGATAGAACCCAGCTATGACCTTAGTGAACAGTGCCAAAGACGATGGCGATTGGTTTGTTTAGGCATGGTGGCAGGAATCTCTTGTACATCTATCAGCACTTTGTTGGTTTTGTGTGAACTGACCTCATAAGCTGTCAGCCACAAGCACCATTCCCTCATTCTTCCTCAGAATCACCAGATTTCTCACTGCCTTTTCTCTCCCAGAACTCCACATCCATTTACACTACCTACATTCTGCAACCAAATGTCTTGATGTTCTTCAGAGGAGGACTTACCTCCAGTTATCACTGTGGAGTAGTTACCTCCAGCGATCTTCTTCCGTGGAACAGTTACCTCCAGCAATCTAAGTGGAAAAATTAACTCTAGCAAACTCCTACTGCAGAATATTTACCTTCAGCGAACCTTTCCTGTAAAATGATTATCTCACGCTATCTCGGTAGAAAACTTACCGCCAAGGATTTCCTATTGTGGAAGACTTACCTCCAGCGATTTCCTTCTGGAGAAGACTTACCTCTAACAGTCTCCATCTGGGGAGTAGCTACCTCCAGCGATTTCAGTTGAATACTTACCTATAGTGGAAAAGTATTCACTGTACAAGCAAAAGAGTAGATACCACAGGCTTTCTCAATAGAATACCTACCATCAGCCATTTCCTGTGGAAGACTTAACTCCAGAAATCTCCTTCTGTGAGAAATCCTAAAGAAGCTTGGACTTGAGTCCTTGAGAAACCAATTTACCTGCTGGTGTCCAAGTACATGATGTAAAATGAGCTCACAAATGCATGCGGCAAGAGAGACATGTTTCAAGTCCCACTGGGGTATTTAGTAGGCAGTGCACTGGCATAAGTAATTAAAAAGGAAAGCCTCAAGCGAGCACAACCTCATCCGCCTTACTTGGAGGTGTTTTCCACAGACCTTGTTCTCACTCTCTCCAGGTTACACACTGTAGGGGAAGTGACATTCCTCCTGCTCATCAACTCTGCTGCTCTTTTTAAACCTACGTCTAGATGAGCTGCACCTTGAAATGCTGATTGTTCCCAGCATAGCGTCACACAGTGCTCACTCAGCGCTAGTTTTCTTTTCCCCTACTGGGATTCTGAAAGAAGACTTCTGCTAGTTTGATTCGTGTTTTTGAGAATATGTTTCCACTCAACCCACTATGATTTTTCATTCAAAGTAGTGAATCTTGGTGTGCTTACTGAATCAGAACTGGGTGTGTTTGACAAATTGCTGCAATAATTTGAATTTTTTTTTTATCAGCTTTGTGTTTTTGCCAGATTGAAGCCTGTTTTATCTTGTGTTGACTTAGTAAAGTCATAAATGTTTTTAAACCTCCCATCTGGGCTGCTGAATACAATGTTTAAGGGACTCACCCAGCACTTAATTTAAGAAAGAGAGTAGAGAGTGTGAGCATATCACCCCAGTGATTTACACATTTTAAAACCAGAGATTTCTCTCAACACTGATTTAAGAGAGCCTAGCATTTCTTAAAGTTATATTATGTTTTGGAAACATTGGCATTTAGATTATTATTAACCATTATTCTAACCTTTGATTCTCTATCAGTGCCACTGTATGTTGACCATATATAGTGTACAATGATCATATAGAAATATAGCTGCTTAGGTTTCTGTACTGTCCTGTATCCCTTTAGAGCAGTTCTTATCAGTTTGAGAATTCTGGCAAACATCCTGGTCCTGCTGTCTCTGACTGGCAGCATCTACATCATCTACTTCGTGGTGGACCGCTCTCAGAAACTAGAGCAAGAAAAGCCAGAGCTCACACTTTGGGAGAAGAATGAGGTTATTGCATGGATTTTACCTTTCATTGATTTTTTTTACACCATCGTTATGTCTATGTGAAACCTAATGTCTGTTTTCCGACAATTTTTTATACCTAGTTATACAATGGCACACATATTTTCCATCGTGCTCCTTTATTCAGGCATGTAATACCTCTTTTATAATGGAAACCAATCTAAGAGGTCAGAAACGTTTTTACAAAAACACAAGAACTTAAAATTATTACGACCAAGAAAAAATTACTTTCTTAGAAGATAGTTTATGCCTGAAGGGGTTAAATGATGTCAAAGAAAGCCTTACTTTTTAACTACTGAGAAATGTGGAAAAAAAATCCTGATCTTTAATCTGGTATTGTAGAATGACTCGAATGATTGATGTGTCGTGTTTCTTCATCATGTTCTGTTTGTTTAGGTGAGTGTGGTGGTTTCCCTCATAACCATGATTGCTCCTTCAGCCTTTGAGCTCGTGGCTCAGTTAGAGATGTACCACCCCAGAACAAGCCTCCGCTTCCAGCTTGCCAGGTCCTTAAATATGCAATGGTTTAAGCAATACCCATGTGGAAAATACAGCAGGACTCGAGTCTTTATGGTTGCTGGTTTATGCTAGTCAAAGCGAGTTTAAGCCAGCAAGTAAAGAACCAGCTTAAACCAGCATCCATTTCAAACTGGTCACTCTATGATCTCTACTCATTGCTCTGATTGTAACTTCATGATTTCTTGTGTTTACTCGTTTGGTTTAGAGTTTTGGTGTTGTACCTTGGAAACCTCTACAGTCTGATCATTGCCCTCCTGGATAAAGTCAACAGCATGAGCTCAGCCGTGAGTCTTCACTACATTTTTTGGTAACACTTTCTAATAATGAAGGCTATAGCATCATTAGTAAATGCATGAATTAATAAATGCTTCACTTTGAGTTCATACCGAATAAATAATGTAATAAACCCCAATCTGGGTTTATTAAAAAAAAAAAAGCTGATTTGCTATTGGTGCCCATGGGACACCTCTACGTGACCAGGTGTCTCATTAAAGACCATCAGGGTTTTGGTCTGTAAGAGAGGAACCAAACAATGCAGAAAGAAATCCAGCAGCAAATAGAGGAGAGACCAAAGCTCACAGCTTGAGGAGGACCACTGGTAGGAAAGAGACTTTTAAATATGTGGATGCTCTTTGTTTCTTTGTTTGTTTGTAAAATTTATTGCCATGTTTGTTTGTTTAGGTTTATAACCTAAGCCCTGGCATGTCCCAGTAACAAATAAAACCAATTCTTGTGGAAACCAGAGCTTTGAGTAGAAACTTTTTCAATTCTCGAGATGTGAAGGCCCTTTTCAAGTTCGGGCAGTTTGGTCAAAGTCCTTGAAGAACTTGACAAATAATGAGTCAAAACAAGTATTACATAACAAAAACTCAAACTTATACTTAAATGATTGATTTCTATGACAAATTTTACACTATGAAATTAATCATGACTATAAAATGGCAGAAATATTCTAGCTGTACCAAAGGTAATTGCCTCTATAATATATGTTATTTGATGCAGTGCAATAATGAGTTTAAAAGGTCTAAAATTTAGCTTTAAAAAAATGTACTCGTCACACCATTCAATTACAATAACTTTTAAATGCAAAACTGTTAAAGGGACACATTTCTCCGGTAGCACTGTGGTCTTCCAGTTAGAAGGTTGTCGGTTCGATGCTCGCCGGTGACTTTCCTGGAAGGAGTTTGCATGTTCTCCTTGTGCCGAAAATACAATATGCAAGTATTTTTGTAACACAGATTCCTGCAGCTACAGGAAATACTTCTGATTCTACATCATTCCTAGCAACGATTTCACAGCAAGGAGAGGAAAACATATCCACCATCGTCCCGCGTATGACAGAGAGGCACAACAGCACCCTTTCCATGACCCTCCTGGATCTCAACACCACCGTAACCACTGCAACAACCACCACAGCCTCCCCACAGCCAATGAGAATGCAGGCTGTGGTCAACCATACCGTCATCTATGAGTACAACAGCAGAGCACAGCAAGACCCCTGTTGGGAGACATATGTTGGACAGGTATTAGTTGCATGCAAATCACTAGCTATGATTTATAAATAAAAACGAGGACCTGTTACATATAAATTAATAGCCGTTACGTGGAAAAAGCAGTGCAGAGAGCTTTAATATTCATTTTCTCTGTACTTAATTTTTTTTTTAGCATTGGAGAAAAAAATAGAAAATAAAATCAAAAGCTAATCTTAGATTTCTTGGCCTTCGCTGGTTTCGATTCTACTTTGACTTTTTCCAGAGAAACCCTGGAACCAATGAAGTATCTCAGTCGTAAGCTATATTGTTATTTATTCAAGACTTTAATGTGACAGATTATATAAATGTTTCCCTCAGGAGGGTAGGAATATGGATTAGATATGAGGTTTGAAATATCCAGTCTGGCATTGGTTTAATGAATCTGCTGTCAGAGCTGACTCTCTTTTGGTTTTAATCCAAAGATCTGATTTAGCGCCTTGATTCTGGTGGCCTACAGAGGGCTATTATTACACAGGGGAGATAAATAGAGACTGTTTGTGTATGGTATTCACAGGAGATGTTGAAGCTCTCCATCATCGATATGATCTTTACTGTGGCCAGTATCCTGCTCATTGATTTCATTCGTGGACTGGTGGTTCGATACCTCAGCGACTGCTGCTGTTGGGACTTGGAAAGCAAGTTTGTGAGTTAACTTGTTCTCTCAAAAAATAGATCTTTCCATAGAAAATCAATTAAATGCCAACAATTTTTAAACTGAATGATCAGTAAAGCTACGAATAGAGTGTGGTATAACCCCAAAGATTTGCAATTGTACTTCAATAGATTTTGCATTTTACGAGATTGCAATAAAAAAAAATCAACGTATAACTTACTAAATTATAAGTTGGTGTAATAGAGATGTAGAGGTTATAACTATAGAAGTCTGTATAACAACTACTGAGTTTAGGTGTGAAAACTTGATGAACATTTGAGGGCCATCACTAGAATGAATCAAAAGGTTACAGAGAGTTTACCAGTGGTCATGACTCCTTCTGAGCTTGCGCTGTTGCAGGATGCCCATAAAAGGATTGTCAATGGGTTAGATGGTTTATTCAAACTGAAGACTTTTCGGGGGATTTCAATGAAGTCCTAAAAGAAAAATATGTCAATTACAGGTATAAAAGGACCCAATGAACCAGCAAATATCTCCGGTGGTAGAAATCTGAAGCAGCCGGGATCAGACTTTTAAGCAGAATCTAGAAAACTCTGGGAAACTCTGGGTTTTCATTTTGAATGTTGTGTTTTATTAAAAAACTAACCAAATAAAAGAAATGTAATTAATTTTAAACACTGTCTTTTAAATATTCTAAAGGTAAGATTTTAAGACTTTAAGTGACAACAAAGAACAGAGAAGTCTTCTGACCAAGTTTCAAATAATTGCGATACTTAATGTGAGAATAAAAAATAAGAATGATGAATGTGAGAGTGATACAACATAGACATACAACAATCTTTAAATGTTTGCCCATTTATCTCAGAGGGATCTCTATTTGGATTTTACAGACTTTATAAGAAAAGTTGAGGAAACTCCTAAATTCGAGGCAGCCTACTAGTCATATTTGTGAGGGCAAGGTTAAATTTCAAACATTTGGGAGAAATGCACTAGCTTACCCAAGCTTAGTAGCACCTTCACTTATTCCTCATCTGGTCTACTATTCTTGACAACAAACTCCTTCAATGATTGCAGATGTGGAAGCCACTTGTCTCCATGTCTGGCGGTCTGCTGTTCTAGCTCTGCATGTCCCATACATTCTACAAGACTCTAATAATCCTATCCCTGATCTTTATCCCTAAAAAACACTCACCCGCATCTCACCCGATGGCCACACTAGACTCCAGCTTTGTGGTGAAACTTTTTGTTTTCAGCACTACAGATTATTTACAGATTTGCACAACTGAGGTGACCAAACCTTCCTCTTCCGATATCAAGGCCTACCCAGGCCAGGTAAAAGCCATAATCTCTCTAGTGTCTAATAGGGTTCCCCTAGAGCAGGGGTGTCAAACTCAGTTCCTGGCCCTCCACAGTTTAGTTCCAACCTCAACTACACACACCTAATGAAGCTTGTTAGGTCCTCTAGGCTGTTTGTAAGCTTCAGGTCTGGGTCTCTTTGAGCAGGGTTGAAGTTAACTCTGCAGGGCTCCGGCCCTACCAGGAAATGAGTTTGACACCTCTGCCCTAGAGGGACATTTCCGGGAAAGTGCCAGGTAGTTATCTGAAAAGGTGCCTGAGCCACCTCAGCTGGCTTCTTCTAATCTGAAGGCTCTACTACAATCTCTTGGCGAGTGACTGAGCTGATAAGGAGGCTCATTGTATCTGCCTGTATTTGGGATCTCTCATTGCTACAGAGGCTTCACCAATCTGTCTGTCAATCTCTCATTTTATTGTCCCTCATCACCAAGACCCCAAGAAACATAAGCTACTCCATGCTGGGAGTGAAGATCACTTTACCAACATGTAAAGCGCATGCAACCTTCTTCTGACTGAGAAACCTCGAATTTGAAGGTCCTGACTCTCAACCCATCCATTTACATTGGTCTGCCCACTGGAGGCCCTGGTCTGGTGACAATATGACCACATCATCTGCAAAAAGCAGAGATTAAATCATGTGGTTCCAAATCCGACTGTCTCTGCTTCCTTGCTACACAAGAGCCTGTCCATAACAAATATGACTCTGGCAAACAATATGTGGGACATACAATAAATGAATCCAAATATCAAATGAAGAATGGAACCGGTTATTTACTTTGTTGAGAATTAATGTGGCCCTGGTCTGTAATCCCAACTTTGTCCAGTGATGTACCATCATTTACTACGGTAATTGGGCTATGCAAAAGCTGGTTTTCCGGGCGGATTGAGCACATTTGATCTATTCTGGCTAAAAAAAATAACAGTTGCCTGGAAAGGATTTTTTTTAAGTTTTCATATATGTTCTGCTTGACGGTATTGTGGACATTGAGCATGTTACACGTTGCTGCACAATGGGCGACCCAAGTTGTGGTCTCACTCCCCTTACTCTATCCCCACACCGTGTTCTGTACCATTCTATACTGTCCTATCAAAATAAAGAAAAGAACTGCATGAAAAAATGACAAAAATCATAAATGACAATCAGTGTCCTTTCTGATTTCCTTTTCCAGCCAGAATATGGTGAATTTAAAATAGCTGAGAACGTTCTTCATCTGATATACAACCAAGGCATGATATGGTAAGTGGCTTATCGATTTATCTATCTCTGACTTTCTGGCCGTACAGCATCCTAATATCTAATACAACGTCTGTCTATTATTATATATGGTATTATAAATCAATACTGGGAATAAACTGTCCTGTTCCCACACAGGCCCTCGATGCTTCAATACCTTCCAGCTCTTTATTCCCTCAATAATAACTTGTCTGATGTTTGGGCAAACCAAAAGTACTCTTTGATGATTGGAAATAAATCTTTCTCTCTCTGGAAGGATGGGAGCGTTCTTTTCGCCCTGTCTCCCTGCTGTTAATGTGCTGAAGCTCATTGGTTTGATGTACCTTCGGAGCTGGGCAGTGCTGACCTGCAATGTTCCCCATCAGCAGGTCTTCAGGGCCTCGAGGTCAGTGACACATAATCACATCTTCACAGGGTGCACTGTATTTTCATTACGCTCTGATCTGAGAACCAATTCAAGTCATAGATGATGTTTTAAAACTAAAACTCCCAGGAGGAGTGTTTTCCTGTGGCTGAACATCCTGATTAGGGTCAAGAGGGTCTGGAGGACGTGTTTCAGCAGGTTGTTAAGGGCAGGAGTATATACTGCCCCGATAGGTTGCCAGGTCATCTGTTTTCAATGTGCTATTTTGGTAACAGAAATGACATGAGTTAAAAAAACATGTAAGTGACATGACCGTGAAATGTTAATAGGCATCAGTGAACCCCTTTTATTTGATATTGGCCTTTAGTTATTTTCTGTATTTCTCAGCAAGTCTCAAGCAGGTCTCCTGAGGAATACCAGCCCATTCTTCCTGAACAGATCCCTCAAGCTCCTCCATATTTGTTGGTCTGCTGGCACAAATGCTGTGCTTCAGCATCCCCAACAGATTTGGATTCAAGTCTGGGCTTTGTGCAACCAGTCAAGTTCTGTCATTTTGCACATTTGGAGGCATTTCTTGCTTTAGGTCATTTTATGCTGGAAGACAAAATGGCCACCCAAACCAAGTTTGTCTTTCAAAATCTTCTCATAGTCATTTTTCCTTCAAAGCTGATGAGATTGCCACTACCAAACATACTGAAACAGCCCCACAGCATTTTACTCCCACCACCATGTTTCACTGTGGGTATCTATGGCCAAAAAGCTCTAGTTCTGGTCTAGCCTGCATCACTTTTACTGATGTTGTCATTAGCAAACTTAATTCTGGTTTGAAGGTGTCTCTTCTTCAGAAGTGGAGTCTTTCTTGGCTGCGAAATGCATTTCTGTGCAGGACCCTAGTTACAGTCTTTGTTGAGACATCAGTTCCAAAGTGGTGTAAGTCCATCACTAGTGTCTTGCCAGGTGTTCTTGGATCTTAAGAAACATCTTATACTAGTTTTCCTTCCACAGTTTTTGAAATCTTTACCTTCCTGCAATTACTTCTCCCATTCTCCTCTGTGTTACTCTATTTAAGCTTCTTGAAATTGCATTGATAAACACTTCCTTCTCCATCTTTATGTCCAAACAAATCTGTTTTGTCATTGACATGATGGCAGTGCATGTTTTTTTACTAATTGTTTTGCAAGATACTAATCCTCAGCTTAAAGTGCAATTCTTAACTGGTTAATCAGAGAAGTTGGGTAAATTAGCAAGTCATTGGTCAACTGTGGTTAGCTCAAAAGCCAATCAAATTAACAGTTGTTTAAGGGTGCTGATAATATTGACCTCAGCAATTTATACTGCTAAAAAATGTAAGAATGGTGATACGTAAAGGTATTGCAAACATCCCCTTGGGAAAGATTTGAAAGAAATGTGCAAATTCAGCATTTCACCAAACTGACACCAGTCTTGCTTTAATTTGCTTTCTCAAATCATAGAGATAATTACATTTTTACGTTTTCTTTTTCTTATTCTTCTATTGTTTAAAGATTTTCAAAAGTCTTTTTTTAAATTGTCAATGAAGGGTACAACTTGTGCTTTGGACAAAGAAGCCGTAAACATGTAAGCGTTACTTTTATCTCTTTTTTCTCTTATCTGATATTTTTGTAGAGATGGTCTGAGATGGTGACCCTTTCCTCCTTTGTTTTCTGTACATTGCTACCAGAAATGACCCGCAAATATGCTTTTCCCAAATGCGGCAATACTAAAGTATTGCTTTCATTACCTCACCGCTGTCGGCAAAGGTAGCAAATCAATTAAGGTTCGTTAAATACAATTTAGCTTTATGAGATTGCTGGCCAAGCTGGCATAAGTTTGCTAACTTAATCAACATCTAATTTTCACTAACAGAATGAAATTATATGTGACGTTGTTAGTTCGGGACCACAATATTTGGCGCTGTTTAAACATCTCCCACTGTTAACAATGATCACCAGAGACTGTAAGAATTCGAAGAAATCATCCATTTATGCACTTTTCTATGAAGCAAAAACAGCCATTGAATTTCATGTGAAAGACAATGAGCAGTTCTTAGTGCTTTTTTATTTTTTAGCATCCCATTAATTAAGACCTTAAGATTTTTTACAGAGATTTTCCAAAGTAAGTAAAAGCACCCTTCTTCCAGATTTTGTGACCCTTTAAAACATTTAAAACAACTTTTCAAACTATATTTTCCTGCTTATTTAAATGTAATATTGATGTATCCCTCCTCTAAGCTAAAGCTGTTTAAAGTCCTTGGAACATTGAGCATCAGTAAACATATTTAACCAATTTTAATCAAAACAATAATTGAAAATATTAAATATATTTAATTAATATTAAATGTTTCTTTTTATTTGCTACAAGGTTTTTTTTTTTTCTTTTTTCAACCTGAATCAATTTCATTGTAACCAAAACATGTTAAGTGTGGGGCCGCATGGAGGTGCCGTGGGTAGCACTGTGGCCTTCCAGTTAGAGGGTTGCCGGTTCAAGGCTCGCCGGTGACCTTCCTGGAAAGAGTTTGTGTGTTCTCCCCGTGTTTGCTCTGGTTTCCCCCACAATCCCGAAATCTAAATTCACCCTTAGGTGTGAATGTGTTTGTGAATATTGCCCTGCGATGGACTGGCGACCTGTCCAGGCTGTACCCCCACCTCTTGCCCCAATGTATGTTGGAGATATTGGGAATAAACGGGTTGGATAATGAATAAATGATTGTTAAGTGTGTGACACGAGCAGTGTGTGCATTTCTCTGACAAGCGCAGTAATGTGAAATCATCTCCCTGTTTTATGAGCTGTAGGGTTCATATAAAAGCAGTAGGTGCCCAGTAGAGAGATCAGGGACTCGCTGAATGCTACACTTTTGTTTTTCTGCTCGACTGAATTCATTCCCCACTCATTTTCCAGTGTGGTGAGTTCAAAGATAAGAGTGGCTGCTTAAGTGTGACAGGCCACGGGCTTGAACAAAGCCACGCTCTTGCTTGCTTGTCAGATTTACGTAAGTGCATCATCTCTGAGGCTTTATCAGTCAGTCACAGATGCAACGCCAGACATTATCGAATATAGAGACACATATTTCATTCTGGATAATACCGGTGTGGCCAAGATGAGGAATCACATTCAAGGATGAGTCTGAAACACACAGTTTTACTGTACATCACACGATCAGGGTCCATACACTTTCGACATTTTGCCTCTCAACCATTTTTATGTGGTGGAGCTGCTGAGGCCAGCATTTTGTGTGATGTAAATCACTTTTGCTGAGCTATATACAGTTGGGAAAAATTTTCACTCAGCTCCTAACTATGCAAGTTCTCCCACTTTAAATGATGAGCGAAGACTGTAATTTTCATCATAAGTCTAACTCAATTATGAGGGACAAATAAGAAAATAAAGCACATGTTTTAAATTATATAACTTGTATATGATTGCCACAATTTTGTTGCATGTAGCTGGAAGAAACAGCAGGTTAGATTCACTTCTCTGTTTGGAAAAGGAGGTAATGAGATTCTACATGGACGGCTTTGGGTGAAAAGATTAGGCGTGTACGAACCACTGCTCATATTCTCTCATGTGTTTTCAATAACAGTGTTCGTGCAATGGAGGATTTGCTCATATCCTTGGAACTTTGTTAATTACAGTATCTGGTGATCATTGTTAACAGTGGGAGCACAATCAAACAATTGCAGATACTGTGGTCTCAAAATAAGGTTGATGAATTGATCACAAACTTTTCAAGATCAATTGTATTTAGCAGTTACACTTTATGCTACAGTTTGCTGCCAGAAAGCGAGTCAATGCTTTTTTTTTTTTTTTTTAGATTTACAAAATGTTTGGTACATATTTTACGGACATCTCTACAGAATCTCAACAATAGAAATCATTACCTCCTTTTAGGTTATAGAATGCTGGCTTTCTACTAAAACAAACGTACATAGAAAATGCTCTTTCAAAAAGTGATCCAGACAGATCCCATCCGCTGCGTGATACTTTAAAAAACATGCCTTTATGCATGTTTATCTCATTTAAACACATTCAGAAAACCTTTTACTGATTGGATAGTGACTCATACATATTAACAGGTGTCACCAGTCAGTGTGGTGTTCTTTAAAGTCCCTTATTAATAGCTCTATTCTTGATTTTAATCTCAATCTCAATGACACCCACGTAAATTTTTATCTACACACACACACACACACTTAGAGAGGATTTATAATCAACAATACTTAATCTTACTTAACTCTCTAGTTGACAAGTTGAGCTCACTAAATTGTGTTTTGGGTTCTCATTTAGGAAAAATGGTCCAAAATGTCCTATTTTATTGGAATTAAAAATCTTAAATCCATGTTTTACAAAGGAGCAAATACCCTGTTAATATTCTCTGTATTGTTATGGATGCCTGTTCCAGCATAATAACAGAAATTATGATTAGATAATGTTTAGAGTAAACATTATCTCTCTATGTTTAAGTAAACCCTCAGATTTTGACCTTTAAAATGCACAGATTGTTAAGATTTGGGCTTGATTCAATAAATGCAAACAAAACTGAAAAATCAACTGAATTTATTATTAATTCTGATGTTTTGTATGTTTTGTTTCTTAGATCAAATAATTTCTACCTTGCGATGCTTCTCTTCATGCTTTTCCTGTGCATGTTACCAACCATTTTTGCCATAGTGCGGTACCGGCCATCGCAGTACTGCGGACCCTTTAGGTAAGAAATCTGTTCAAAGTGACATTCATCTTTTTGTAGCCTTTGCTTTTGTGTGGTATCTGAAGTGAACATCTGTGGCGTATTTATTTGCATGTGTAGTTCAGGACCATTCTTATCAAATGTATCTGATATATTTAACAAACTCAATTTTAAATACCCTGCCTGTTTGTCATAGTTGTAAAATGAGGACCATCCCTAATTTAGATTCCTTGACATTTTATTTATTCTACGTTTCCACTCGACAACCTCCAAATCCTTTGATTTTCACAGTTTCTTCCAACTGCCCTTTTTTGGTTTATGTTCAACTGCAATTTTAGAAAATATAAAATATATCACCTGAATACAATATTGTTCTTTCTTATTTAAATAGTTTAGATGCAAACAAACTTCTGATTCTCTGAACATTTCTGTGCATCTCATATTCTGCTCTGTAGTGGTCAGGAGAAGATTTACGACATCCTCTCTGACACCATTGCAAACGATTTCCCTCAGTGGTTCAGTAATGTGATGGGTTACGTCACCAGTCCGGTCGTAGTGCTGCCCGCTGTCCTCCTGCTCTTGTAAGTACTGCAATGGCATTAATTGGAAGAACATTCGGTCATTATTAACTCACCCTTAACACAACTTAGCCATAGGTATTGCTCATTTGAGTTTAAAATGATATAAAACAAAGCAGAATGTCTGCTTTGGAAGTTGTATGGTTGTGTGGTTGTATGTCGCTAAAACATCCGCTAACATTAGCATATCAAGCTTAAAACTTAATAGAGGTTATTTGTTAAACTGTTAGCTTTGTTAAAGTAAAATAGATGCTTCTTGCACTGCATAGATGAAAGTGTTGATCCTGGATGTTGTCTCTGTGATGATTCAAACCTACTGTCCACTATTTCCACATTAAAAAAATGTTTATATTGCATATTTAAGATCTATTTTTAAGTGAAAAAAAAACAAAAGGTCCAGTAAAAGTAGTAAAATGAAAAAAAATGCTATAATGCTATAAATGAATGCTATAAAGCCTCAACCTCCGACTGTTCTTTGAGATGTTAATACAGAAGAGACTGAAAATGAGGCAATTGTTAAAAGTGAGTAGATTCCATTGATACCATACTTTTATTCATACTTATCCTTTACAATTTAGGGTTTATGAATTAAAATATTTATTTAAAGAAGTGCTCTTAAGTGGAAAACACCTGCCAGAAAAAAAACATTTGGTCTATAACAAAGTCAAGGTTTGTTAAACATTATTTCACCAAATATTACACCAACTGTGAGGGATTTCTAAGTAGTTCTCTGATTGTGTAATATTCAGTTTTCTATTGAGCATAATAAAGAGCGGGGCCACTTGAACGACAGATATACACCAGTATTAGTGACTCACTGCAATAAAGGAATGACTGAAATAGGTTTATCAGCCACACAATCTCACCACGACCCCCCACATGCAGCAAAAAATAGTTATTTGAATGCAGTCAATAATTTGTATTTACTCTCATTGAAATGCTTTGATTGGTTGTGCAAGTTACTAAAGTGGTAATGCGAGTCATGTTTAGAACTGAAAAAGCTGAAAAGAATACAAAGTAAAAACAAAAAAAAGATGGTCTAAGTTGGGAAATGTTTGTCACATTTGGCACAAGCATACAGTATGTGGGCCAAACATTGGCCATTGCTTTGCATGCTGCTTGAGCCAGAAATCATGCTTCATTGGTTATTAATTTGGCTAGTTATGGCCCATGAGTGACTTAAATCCAGACTTGGTCCAGTCGTACACTCTAATCCACTGTGTTAATTGACCCATGCAAAAGCTATTTGTCTCAATAGTATCCAGATCATGTGACCATCACTTCCAGAACACCAGTGGATTAACGTCTAGAGCCAGATCACATGACCAACACCACGTTCACAGCACCAATGCAAAAAACACTAATGGCTCTTTAACATGGTTTGGTTTTAATTTACAAGTCTTTCTCAAAAAAAATTGAATATTGTGATAAAGTTCATTTTTTTCTGTAATGTACAGATAAACATTAGACTTTCATATATTTAAGACTCATTTACACACAACTGAAGTAGTTCAAGCCTTCTATTCTTTTAATGTTGAGGATTTTTGCATACAGCTCAAGAAAACCCAAAATCTAAAAAAAAATTATATTTCACCTGACCAATAAAAGATGAGTGTTTTTAATTAAAAAAAGTCAATCTTCAAATAACTATGTTCAGTTATGCACTCAATACTTGGTCAAGAATGACTGCTTCAATGCGGCGTGGCATGGAGGCAATCAGCCTGTGGCACTGCCGAGGTGTTATGGAGGCCCAGGATGCTTCGATAGCGGCCTTAAGCTCATCCAGAGTGTTGGGTCTTGGATCACTCAACTTTCTCTTCACAATATCCCACAGATTCTCTGTGGCAGGGGTGTCAAACTCATTTTCACAGAGGGCCACATTAGCATAGTGGCTGTCCTCATAGGGCCAGATGTAACTTATAAATGTAAAACAATGTAATCAAATGTAATGTAAAATAAATGTAACTACTCCTTAATGTTAAATAACTCATTATTTATAACTTGCTGTATGCTTGTTGCTCTAATATAAATCCTTTTGATTTGTCAGCTTATCAAAAACCACATAACTCCATTAATGAAGGATCAAACTGTCCCAATCCCAATCTTAGACCAGAGTAAAAAAATGGACCCTGTCCAAAACATCTGAATAGTCTTTCAGTGTCGATTTTACAGGTTGCATTATTTACAAAGGTCCAGGTCTTTTTATTCAGCTGTGGAATATATAAGAGTAGTTCCTGCCAGCTGAAGACCTTAGCAAAAGATAAAAATAAATTAAGCAATGTTGTTGGAATCAAGAGCAGTTTTAAAGCAGTATAATATGTCAAAAATTACACTATATGTATATTGAAAAATATTGTTGGGAATATACCCTGTGTATATAAACTTTTTACATATGACTGTGATTGAGACGGTGACACGCCCCCTGCTGTTGCTGTTTGTGTTTCACAACTCACAGAGGGCTCTCGATGATGGCTCTTTCACTATTTACAAGTGTTTTGTTACTGAAATCAAACAGTTTAGTGTGCCAAAAACGGCGGAAGAATGCGAGTAAATAAGGGAAAAAAGACGCACTTGCGCTAATGCGGAAGAAGAATCACGGACAGAACACGGTAAAAAAAAAAGTTCAAACACTAAAAAAAACACATATTACTACTACTAAGACGATGCTTATGCTATTATATACAGTATAAACATTATATTTACAGTGATTTCTCCGCTAACTAAGTCCAAAGGCATTGAGGGGAATTAAGTTTTTTTTTTCGTTTTCGTTTTTTTTTTTAATAGACACTCAAAACTTTTAAGCTGTCGCGGGCCACATTAGATCACATAGTGGGCCACATCTGGCCCGCGGGCCTTGAGTTTGACACATGTGTTCTATGGGGTTCAGGTCAGGAGAGTTGGCATGCCAATTGAGCACCAGTAATACCATGGTCAGTAAACCATTTACCAGTGGTTTACCAGGTCAGGCACTCCTGCCACTGTTTCTGGTTCAAAAGTGGCTTGACCTGGGGAATGCGGCACCTGTAGCCCATTTCCTGCACACGCCTGTACACCGTGGCTCTGGATGTTTCTACTCCAGACTCAGTCCACTGCTTCCGCAGGTCCCCCAATGTCTGGAATCGGTCCTTCTCCACAATCTTCATCAGGGTCCGGTCACCTTTTGTCGTTTTCTGCCACACTTTTTCCTTCCCACAGTCTTTCCACCCTAGGTTCCTTGATACAGCACTCTGAGAAATCCTTTATTCATTCAGGATTTTCTCTCTGTGTCTTACCCTCTTGCTTGAGGGTGTCAGTGATGGCCTTCTGGACAGCAGTCTTACCCATGATTGCTGTTTTGAGTAATGAACCAGGCTGGGAGTTTTTAAAAGCCTCAGGAATCTTTTTGCAGGTGTTTAGAGTAATTGGTTGATTCAAATGATTAGGTTAATATCTCGTTTAGAGAACCATTTCATGAAATGCTAATTCTTTTAGGTTTGAGGTTTTCATGAGCAGTAAGTAAAATCATCGATATTAAAACAATTAAAGGCTTGAACTATTTCAGTTGTGTGTAAATGAATCTGAAATTATGAAAGTCCAATGTTTATTATAGTCCAGTACATTACAGAAAATAACTTTTTCACAATATGCTAATTTTTTGAGAAGGACCTGTATTTTATAGAAATAGAGTATTTGTTAGGGTTAGGATTAGCCTCATACATACCCAACATAGATACCTTGTGTCACCGCGGTACAGTCTGCAGAGAGGAGTACCTAGATTGTTTTAACTCCACCCTACGAGTCTGATGCTAGTGTTCTGAAAGTGGTACAGCTAAGCAAACATCTATGGTTTTATGAAATTAAAGGAGCACATCTTAGAAAACAATGTTTGGATGACGTTATGGTATGAAATGAATACTAAAATCATATTTGGTATATAATCATTTTAAGTCATGCTTAATCATTCATAAGAATACAAACCCTGTTAATAAAACATGACTTGAAGCAAACACACAGAACAGATGCCTTGAGTGTGCTCCAGCTCATGCCGTTCATCACTGTCTCTTTCAGTATGCTGATCTACTACCTTCAATCCATCGCCCGATCCCTCAAAGTCACCAACAGCCAGCTGAGACTGCAGCTGCAGACCGTGAGTCCATCATCCTGATGTGTTTCCGCTCGTTTAACACTACCCTGATTTACAACGAGCTAAAGGATAAGCTCTGTGCACTTCACATCATCTCATTTCCCCAGGAGTTTGATTTTACTGCCGCAGGCGCTAATTAAACTCCCTGTTTCAGGAGCGTACAGACGACAAGAAGAAAGTCTTTCAGCTCGCTGCAGGTATGTTTCATAAAAAATAAATAAATAAATAAACTGAATCTTTGAATATTGTGGAATAAGCAAATATTTTGCAATTTCATGACATGCCATTAATGCGCCGTTGTGGAAATCAAACATAGTCAATGTATAATTCATCCAAAACTTGTGCTTGGTTTCTGAAAACCATTGCATACTTGGAATTAAATTATTAGATTTTAATAAGCTTTAATCTAGGAATAATTGCATCTTTGAACACTTCTGTGTAAAACATATTTTATAAATGAGTTTAAATGGAAAGTTTAATCATAAAATCTTGTGATTTGTTTAAATGAGCCAAATTACTAAAGAACTGTGCAGGCAGGTTTGTAGGTTTGGGCAGCTGTTAAAAAATACTGGAAACAAAAGTATGTAATTTAATTGTACAGTGGGTTGAGAAAGCACTTAATGGTTTAGCAAAACACATGCACCTGCTCTCTTGAATGTTGAATCAATGTGTGATTTACAGCACGTCTGCAGGCACCTGAGGGCGGCGACAGAATCCCAGAGCACGAGAGCGATCTCACCAGTATGGAATCATCTGCACGCACAGCTTCTCCTCGCCGAAATGGAAGCGTGACAAACTTTGAGTCTCCCATCCGTCCTGCCATCCAAACCATAGCCCAGTCTGCATCCCGAGCCGAAATTTCCAGAGCTTCTGCAAGTCCCTCTGCACCTGTACGGCAGAAACACAAAGCAGAGCATGCATCCACTAGGTCTGTGCTTTAACATTTTCAGGCTCCATCTATTCACTGGGTATGAACTGAAGTCACATGATCTATTTCTTCTCATGTAGCGGACAACGAATGTACAGCAGCCCCTCGGGTCCTCAAAGACAAGCACGAAGGGTGGAGTTCATACCTCTCAGGTTTGCTTTCTCAGTTGTATTATAAGCGGTAGTTTGCATTTATCATGTTTTTTTTGCAAGTACTTAATTTATTTAGAGAGTACAATTTATTTAATGGTATATTTTATTTAATGGTATTTAATGTATTTAGTGGTATTTGGATTAAAAGGATTTTGAAAGATTGGTACACGTCATTATGAGAAGCAGATGGAGAAGTTTATAAAACTTATAAAACAGGATGAGGCTAGATGTCATAATGGTTTAAAATACACACAACATGAAATCATCCCACAGGGAAATGAAACTATAGAACATGTTTTAATAAAATGAGTAGACAAAGAAAAGAGAAAAAAAAAAACAAAAAAAAAATACAACAATTAAAAATAAATCCTAAAACACTAGAAAATATATTAAGCAACAAAAAAACTTACAGTGGTATTAACATTTCACAAAAACCTTCAAATTAAATATTAAATATAAAAAAATATTAATATTATGTTTCATTCATTGATTTTTGGATCCAAACTACTGATCCAACTGCCAAAAAACAACAGAAGAAGAAGAGGCTAGACTGTCCCGTTTACCAAGTGTTTATGCAGCCTTCGGAGGACTCTCCCAAGCCGCAGCGTCCAGAGGCTGTGTAAGAAGGATCCTCCCAAGGCTTCTAAAGCCTGGATTGAGACACAGCTACCATGTCAAAAGACACTTCAGGGAATGCTAATGCACGAGACATGAAGTTGGAACAAGGTGTTGTGGGAAATAAAGTTTATGTCGGATCTCAGCTGAAATCGTCTGCTTTAGCTTCAGCTTTAGCTTTAGCTGCGTCATCAGCTCTCAACGTCTTTCTCTTCCTCCTGAACACTAGATGGTGCTTTGGTGAACTGTAATTCACTCCGTACCACACAGTGGAGGTGCATTTATAGAGAAAGAGAAGAGGATGAGCGATCACTTATCTGTCAGTATAAAGGCAAACTATTCATTTTTTGGAAAACAATCCACTTCTTCTTAAAGCCGGTTAAGATGCACACTTTTGGCCACGATTTTGAGTTTATGCCCAGAATCGCTTGGAAATTGGGGTTTATGTACAAGTGTGACAATTGCACAGATTGAAGTACCAATGACTCGCTCTGAGAGAGTCACAGTCTAGTGAGAGGCTTCTCAAGTATCTGTGTCTGTCGGTGAGTCACAAACGTGGTGTGTTCTGACTAAAATAAGGTCCATCCTACCATTTACCGCTGATTCCTTTCCGGGGTCATGGCGCACATCGGGCGACAGGTGGGGCTACACCCTGGACAGGTCACCAGTCCATCACAGGGCAAGACCCACATTCACACCTAAGAAGGTTATTCCATTAACCTAACCACATTTTTGAGATTGTGGGGGAAACCTGGAGTATCCAGAGGGAACCCACGCAACTAAACTCCTTCCAGGAAGGTCCCCGACAAGCCTTCTAATGGAAAGGCAACAGTGATAACCACTGCACTACCTTGTCGTCCTACTAAAATAATGTATTACGGTTTATTTGGACCAAATAAATGCACGTACAACTTGCACTCTCCCATTTTTGATAATAATCCCATTCTTGTGCTTCAATAAGGCACATGTGACCTTGCGCTGTTTTCAAATCTTTCTCGCAAGTGCTTGGTTGCGAGACGCAGTTTAAGAACAAGTTCTCTGTGATTTTGTCTCAATTCATTGCATGTGAAATCCTCTGTTGCTGATCTCTCGTCCATAGTGAATTTAGCAAAGACTGGATGCTGCTCCAGACAATGCTGCAGTCTAATGGGACCCGGCTTTATTTCTGCTTCTGCTCTTTCGGAAGTACAGCTTGTTTTGTTCTCGAGCGCTGCCTTTCCAAGCTGAAAGACATGTGACCAAACGAGCCAATTGCAGCATTTGACAAACTGCTTTTAAAAATATATAATGACTGGACAGGCATCACCGGGGCAAATGTTAATCACATAATATGCAACAATCAAGAAAGAGAAAAGACACATGACAAACCAAGGCAGGATTTGGAACTTCTAGAGGGACACAAGAACCAACATATAACTCTACTGTCATCTGCAGGGATATCTCCTCCCGTACACACAGAAAGTATTTTTTTTTGTTGGTAGTCGGTGGTTCAGTGAGCTCAGTTTATTTTCCAAGATACCCAGAGACTCCAACAATGAGAGGTGACAACACATCCTGGTTTTGGCAGGGACTATTTGCTCGGAATCGGGTTGGCGTGTCATTTACTATAGTTTTTGAGCGTAATTTAGGTACTGAGCAAACAATGCTCCTCTTGAATTTTAACGCAATTAAGTTCCCAAAACATAATTGAGTGTTCAAGTAAAACCTCACTCTCTTGTGTACAGGCAATCTGGGTACATGGGCAATCCTTCCCGATCCAAGTCCTACCACAACATGGCGCACAACCCATGTTCGCAGTATGCGGAAAAGACTCACTCTGATCCACTGTACCGCAAAACTATTCGGCCAATGCCCTCAGATCCCAGCATAATCACAGCTCAAAGTTACGTTGGGCGCCGTGCACACACAACACGCTACGTTCTCGTCAGTGAGCATGAAGCTCGCCACAAGCACGTGCGACCAAATACTCGAACACAGAGACACTTCCGTCTTGCAAACGAACCAGAGTTCATAGAGCTGTACCCCCGAAACATGAAGTGCTACATTCCTCGAACCCCACACCGAACCTATCAACCGCACCTCAGTGAAGAGGAGGAGGAGGAAGAGGAAGATCCACAGACCAGTAAAAGGAGGGGAGCAAGTCGCCCAAAATCTCTGTCGGACCTCCGTCAACCTGCACGATTTTACATCGGTGATTCGATGAACAGTCAGGTGTCTATGGAGCAGGGATTATATGGAGATGAAGACGTGCGAGACTGTGTGCATCCTGATTCTCAAGCGAAAATTCGAGAGTCAGCTCACAGATATGTTGAACCCTACATCAAGCCCAAAACTAAGCATAAAGGAGAGCCTTCATTGACGGATTCTGATTCTGCATCATTCGACTCCAGCAGCGACCAACAAAACAGCAGCACAGACCAGTACATCCAGGTCATCCACAACAAAGAGAAGTACCTAAAGCCCAGTGCCAAGGGCACCAAAAAGAAAGCCAAAACCACCGTTAAACTCAATGTGTCTGATACTAGTGACCTTGTCTGCTCCAATGTTTAACTTTGTTAGAGACATTGCAGATAATGAGGGTTTGTTTAGAGACTGTAGCAGACTTTCTTCCGTACCAGTTTTAAACTGGTTAGAGGTCAATTGAATGGTGTTTTTTTTTTTTGTTGTTGCACATGACTTCTGAGGAAATGAAAGGATTGAGGTTTCCATTATTAGAATTGATATGAGAAAAACAAGGTGTGTTATTTCATGGATGCTCATAACAGGGAAAATGTTGAGGAAACCTACAGAAAAATGTGAGTGTCACTTGCTTAACTTATATATGCAATGTTTTTGTAAAGTTTGTGTTACATTTGTAACATTATTCTGTTTATTTTTTGTTATTACTGTATTTACTTCTTAAGATTATAACTGTAATTAACACCCTCTATACTAAAAGGTCATAGATAATGACAAAGTCTTCATTTTATGTGTATACACTCACCGGCCACTTTATTAGGTACAACTGTCCAACTGCTTGTTTACACAAATTTCTAATCAGCCAATCACACGGCAGCAGCAATGAATTTAAGCATTCATGAAAGAAAAGAAATGAAAGAAAAGTCATTTAAGTTACTTTGAACGTGGCATGGTTGTTGGTGCCAGATGGGGTTGTCTGAGTATTTCAGAAACTGCTGATATACTGGGAATTTCACACATAACCATGTCTAGAGTTTACAGAACCAGAGAAAATATCCAGTGAGCGGCAGTTCTATGGGTGCAAATGCATTATGCCAGAGATGGGGTGTAATTGTGTTGAGGATATTTTCTTGACACACTTTGGACCCATTAGTACCAATTGAGCAGTAAACATTACAGCTTCCCTGAGTATTGTTTCAGACCATGTCCATTCCTTTTATAACCACAGTGTACCCATCTTTCAATGGATAACGCTCCGGGTCAAAAAGCATGATGTAATACTGGTTTCTTGACCATCACGATGAGTTCACTGAACTTTAATGGCTTAACAGTATAGCTCTGCTTGATGCTAGTGGTCTCTGTCAACAGTTGAGGCGGAATCCAGTGGTTTGTGACATCACAAAAAACAACCAGAACATTTAAGCTAGAATTTCAGGGAAGTTTGTTAATTTTGTGTTTTCTTTTGTTGTGTCAGCATTTACCAGAAACTGCAAAAATGTAATCGGATTTGTGATGTTCCTGAAGCTTCTGTGTTCCATGGGGTTTTACTTTAAAATGTATGGATCCAAGACAATTTCATGTTTTAAAACAGAGCCTTAATAAAAGAGAATACAATCAAGTTCATGATTTCTTTTTTATTACATACTTGACAAGTAAAGCACAAACAAATCGATCATCAATGTACTGTAAGGTTACTCTGCATGCGACTGTAGACTTGCATTCAATCCGAAATGAATAAACAATTTTATTTTTAAATGAGTGGACTTTGTGTTTGATTCACACAGGATTATTATTCTTTTTTAGTGACAGAAGCTGTGTTTGTCTCCACAGAATCAGAATTTTACTCAATCACTGACATTGTCTATAACTGCGTTTGATAAAAAGAAATAAATCCTTTATCATTTAAATTCTTTGCAACTTAAACCTACTGCGTTATGCATACATCAGAACTATAAACTCTCAGTGAAGGGATGAGTGGTTGAAAAGCTGATGAAAGCATGACTGCAACAGCAAATTGATGGCTGGAAAAATGGGATTTTAGCACGTTCAATAAAGCATGTACAAATATCTGACATATGGGGGGAAACAATATAATGTAAATGCAGTCATTGTATTTCGTATAACCTTTACATGGTCTTCAGAAAAAATAAATGGCAGGATTCTCCAAGTTACAGAAGGTGTGGTGTGTTGAGATTCAAAAGTGTGAAATGTAGACTATATAGACGCTGCTCTTGAATCTGTCACTTGCGAGCAAGAACCTAACTAGACAAAACAAAGAGGTGAAAGAAACAGCACAACACTTGCTAAAAGAAACTATCAAGACAAGTAAAGAGAATAACAGTGTGGTTTATTAAAAAATCTAAGAAATGACTAGTCCCTTAAAACCTATATGTATCAGAAAGGCAAGTTTTGTAGATTACTAACCTCCTGTGAGCAAAAATCCTTGACCTCTCACCGATTTTCCTTAGAGTGGGGAAAAAGTCATAAATCTAGATTCATTGTCTCCTTTTCCTTTGACAAACAGAGATAAGACATAAAAATATATTTATTATTAATAACTAGAGACTAGACTCCACAAACTGTTTAGTATTTTATTATTTTAGTCTACAAGAGACATTATAATACAGTATAATGTTGATTTTTTTTAAATCTCTGTTTTTTAGAATAATAATAATAAAGGGAGAGTCCATTTTTTCAATAACTTGTATAAAAAAGTTGACTACACATAAAACAAAATATGTCAAGCTTTTCTTTGATAATTAATGGATTACAAACGGATATACAATTCAACTTTCAAATTCAGTTCAACGATTCCTTCTTATTAATGTAATTACAAAATTATTATCATTATCATTATTCATAAAATGTTCTAAATAACAAGCGTTAGCATATTTTACATTTTAAAACCTAACATCACCTTTGTTTAAATGCTAATGTATTGCCTACAACTACAAGACACGTCGGCGTAAAACTGTCTGAACAACTCCAATTCCCATGATGCAACAGGCGGAGCTACAGTCAGGAAGTTCGCTTTTGGATGTATTTTTAATATACATATGTCGGTTTTGCGCGAATAACCGTCCGAATTGTAATATATAATGATGATCCTGCTTGATATTGAGTGGGTCTGAGTTTTTGTGCATATATATCTTCGTCTCGATAATAATCTGTCGTAACCGGTCAGTTAGGATGACACCAGTGAGCTCGTTTGAAACTAATGAATGAACATCTGACCTGCTTCACCTCAAACTGCTGGCTTTCACTCGTCAAGCTCCCGGTTTAGGAATACTGGGCATACTTGATCATTGTCCAAAGGTAAATGGTTTATTTTCTGATATTTGTCACATCGCATCCGTCGCGTTAAAGGCATGCATCGTTGCTCTTGATGAGGACAAACCAGTACAGTAACGTTTCTCCATTAAACAACCAAACTAACCCTCAGAAGCGACATGGATTATATCCACACGGTCAGATCTGTGGAGGATCGTCTTCTGAGCTACAGAAAAGACGAGTCCGGATGGAAAACGTGCAAGAAAACTGTAAGTGTCCAACAGAAGTGTGTATTTTACAAAATATACAGTTACTGATAAAACCAAACATTGCTGCTTTTTTAATTATAGAATGATGTCGTGGTGTACTGGAGACCCTCCAGTGAATTCGCTGGAAATGTGTAAGTATATTTGTGAAAGGCTCTGATATTTGTAGTCGTGACGTCATATGTGCTGACTTTTCGTCTGTGTTGCGTTTGGTTTGTTTAAGTCGTCAGCAAAAATCCACTGAACTACTCCAAAAGAGGTTGATTTGATATCTTCTGACGTACCAAGCGTTAGATTGACGTCTATTATAGTGTTTGCTTGAATGCACGGAGATTGAGAATAATTTATAGACGTTTAGGAGCATCAGATTCAGAACAATTAATCCCATATGGGTGAGAGTGCTATATATATTGCTTTATTTATAATTCAGAGAGAATTGCCTGATTGTAACACTTTTTTGTTTTTCAGCTTACGGTAAATAAAAATGTGATTTATGTACAAGAAAATCAACCATAAAAAATACATATTATTATCATTTAATTGAATTGTTATTACAATTCAGAGCTATGGGTCATTTGTGAAGTGAACAAATCTTCAGTTACACACCGTTTTAGAACCATACTGTTTTATAACCATAGCTTGTGAAATAATGGAAGATATTCATGCAGAAGATATAGTATCAATACACAACAAGCTATACCGCATACAAAATTTCAGATTTCTTGGTCATTACTGATAAAGCAAAAAAAAAAATAATAATAATAATGATAAAGCAAAAGCAATTTTTGTTGTTGAGTGAAGCTTTCCAAATGATCCTGATCAAAAGTTTACACACCCTAGTGATTTTGGACAAAAGCTGAAAAAGGTTTCGTGTCTGGGAACCTAATGGACCCTTGCCTTTTTCATCCAGTGATATGCTGACATTTCTGAATTCTGAGCGATGGGGAAAGCAAAATAGCTGTCAAAGGATCTACAAGAAAAGGTAGTGGAAATAAAAAACATGAAAGGGAACTGTGAATGCAAATCAGTAGTATTCAAACTTTGATTAAGAAGTGGAAGTGATGGATTCTGTAGAAACCTTCAAAATTCCTGCCACAACTGCCAGAAACAAATGTAAGGGATATAAAGATAAACGCACAAATGACTTGAGCTGAAATGCAGCACTCTCTGAAAAAAAAACATGGCGTGGCTGTTTCAAGGAGCATGATAAAGAAGAAAAAATGGGACAGACAGCGTAACCCAATAAAATAACTGGACAGGGCCTCAGTCTCCTGACCTCAATATAATTCTCTAACTCTGGGGTGAACTCAAACGTGCAGTTCATGCAAGAGAGCCCAAGAATTTACAAGAGTTGGCTTTTTACCAAATAGTGGGCTTCTTCACCAGCAATGAAGATAAAGGACCTCACCGACAACTACCGCATGAGACTTCAGACTGTCATTGATGTTAAAGAGAGAATACAAAATATTAAGAGCTAGGGTGTGTAAACTTTTGATCATACATTAATAAATATAGCAATCATGTATTTATGACCACTGTCCTTGTCTTGCATTTCTTTGTATATGGGTTCGCGGGTGAGAGAGTTTACAAACAACGGTCGAAAACAAAAAAGGATATTTTTAGGTCCTCCCTAGCTACCGATAGCCAATACCAATGCCATTTAAGGGTTTAAATCCAAAAACAAATCGGTTAATTGTGCAAAACATGCACCTTTTTGTGAGTTATTTTTTTCTGTATGTACAAGAAAGGCCAAAAATTGAACATAACTGATGTGCTGCCGAGCCACTGAAAGACTGCAGAGCAAATCGTATCAAAATAATTTTTCAAATGAAATAAAATAATACAGTTTAAATATTAATGCATTATATTTAAATGCATATTGTGACAGAAATCATCACTATCCAAATGAGCTACTGTTTTTTTCTTTTTATATGCACACATTTTATCTGTAGATTTACCCAGTGTGGACAGCATGTGCAAACATCTCGACAGCACTCCCATTAACCTTTGCCTCTTGCGTCTGAGCAGTGATTTACATGTCGTCTGCTCTCTCAGGTACAAGGGCGAGGGGATCGTCAATGGAAGTCCAGAGAAAGTCTGGGACTGCTTGAAACCGGAACCCAACGGTCTCCGAGTGAAGTGGGATGCTAATATCAAGAAGTTTGAGCTGGTTGAGCAATTGTCTGTGGTACAGTACACACAAATACACACCCAAGATCATTGTTAACCAAATCCCATGTCCTCATTGGATGCTGTACCTCTAACGTCAAGGACGGGTGTTGCTTACAGCTACGCAGATGGATTGTTAAGAGAGCTTGTGTGTACTTTATTGCTTAAAGACTTTCTCCTGGCTTGGTTGAATGGGTTCACAGTTTTTTTATGAAGGACCCATTTATTGGCTGAATTCCTGAAAAGTGCAAACACCAGCTACAAACTTTGATCCGGCTGTTTGAGTTTAAGCACCAATGTAAAGAAGCACAGGCTTTACCGTAAAAAATAGCTAGAGTCTGTTATTAAAGTTATGTAAGACTACTGTATTTTGATTTAATTTAAGGGATATTTATATTTAAAAAAATGTTACAATATCCCAATCAAAATTCGATTAATTGCACAGTCTTACTTTTCTGAACGTTCTTCTGGGAATTGTAGATCAGTGTTTCCCCTACCATTTAATAAAGGGGGCACGTGTCCCTTTAAGATTGGAAAGCTCCCCCAAGAAAAATTTGAAAGGAATTAAAAGTTAACCTTTTGAATAAAGTAGATCTACTTGCTTCATTTTATGACTAACCAAACAAACTTTGTTCTGATGGTGGCTTTGTCTATGACGTGTTTATGACGGTGGCAAACCATGACTCAGAAGCACTACCCCCTCCCCTCTCTCACTCCCTCGCACGTGTTCACTCTCGCTCTCAATATCACTGGACAGATCTTAGCATAGCCTAGTGTTTCAAAAGATAACAGCTTTTCACAAAAAAAGGTTTGCCAAAAATGTTTTTCAGACAATTGTATCATGTGAGAACATTTTAAATGTGATCTTGCCAGGCAAACATTTCATATACTACAAAACCCAGAATGCACCTCTGGTGACTGTAGACAAACCCACAAATCGCCGCTCAGAAAATATGAATAAAGAACACATCAGAAATCAGGATGAATTGAAACATCTCGACAAGGGATCAACCTGGAGGTGACCCAAATGGGGCAAACAGTGTAAGAGAAGGAAATAAAGGTTTGTTTCATGACTAATTAGAGCTGTGTTTCCATTCAGCTTTTTATGTGCATTTTGGAATATCGCAAAAAAAAACCCTGCACAGTAGGATAAACTTACTAAGTTATTAGGAACAAAAAAGGGCTGCTCCTATCACAGCAACGTCCATTTTTCTTTTGATATTTGGTGCCAGTTTATCAGAAAGTGTCGATAAGGTTCTCTTGGACCCTTTGGATGGAAATTTTTTATGTGATATTCCAGTTTTACACATAAATTCAGTTTGCATCTTTAGAAACATGGCTTATGTTTCCAGATTGAGCTGCTGGAGTCACAAAATCTGCGCCTTTTTAGCGAGGGAGTTAATTTTATAGTGAAGATTGCTCTCTTGTTTGTTATTATAAATGCAAATTTTATTCCCCCACCTCAACGCACATTTGGGTGGTGTCTGTGCAGCTCTTCTACATTGAGACAAAATTCAATAGCATAATTCCCCTTTTCCATCTGTAGTGGCCATTTCTCACTGCTGTGTTACCATAAGCTCAAACAGATGCTTTCGATTTGAGTTACGTGTTAGAAAATGTCACAACACACTTTTGTCACAAATATATCAGTTTAATTTAATGAGAGACACGGTAGTATAACAGTATTTAAAAAATAGCCTAAAATGGAAAATAACCAAAAAATAAAATTAGCTGATCGTTAGACGAAGCCAACCACTCAAACCACTCAAACCGAACCACGACAAACAAAACATGTGTGGACACACCCTTAATATGGGGATAAATTAAACAATTATCTAAATACAACTAAAAACGTTTTCTTGACGTATGTTCTTAAACAAAGCCAAAGAGTAGATACAGTTGGCCTTTAGTTTCGAATGCGTGATTACAGGATTCTGTACGAAAGCCTCAAAAAGCAAGCAATTACAAAAAGTTGCATTCAACAATTCCTAATTCATCACATAGCTCAGCCATTTAAAGGTCCATGAGCTCCGCCAGATTCAGCCTGTTTCAACTGTGCAGAGTAGGTTCGGGTGCAGGTGTGGCAAGGTGGAATATCGAAAGATAAGTTCTTCCCAACTGCTGATAAAATGCACACATACCTTTACTGAAGTGGGATAGAAGAAGTTTCTCAAGGAAAATACTTGCTACAAAAATCATAGTTTCGACGTGTCGGTTGTTGGTGGCCAAACCACCATTTGAAGATAGAGTTTAGCTCTGACTTTCTCACAGGGAAAGCCATCACCTTAGCACTTTGCACCTTGGAAAACACTTGCGAACCATTCTGGACTCCAAACTACTGCACGGTCTTGTATCTTGACCAGAAGTATCAAGAGTTAGGCATCATTCATAATTAATAAGCAGCGTGTTCTCAAAGGATAATAGAGGTCAGTCTAAGACGTCTTATAGGACAAAGACGCGTCGCTTCCTGAAAAAATGTATTTTCAAACAGGAAGTCAGGAATCGCAAACAAAAGATAAAAATGACAGATTTACCCACAATTAAGTGCAACAGACAGAATTCATTCATTAATTTTCCAACCTATTTATTCCCGTTTTGGGGTCACAGGGGTCTGCCATCAGAGGCAGGGGTACACCCTGGACAGGTCTCCAGTCCATCGCAGGGCAACACCTAAGGGGAATTTAGATTAGTCAATTAACCTAACCGCATGTTTTTGGGATTGTGGGGGGGAAACCGGAGTACCCGGAGGAATCAAGTAATCAAGTCTACTTCTCATACAGTTCTCAAATTGTTTTGATTGTATGTTTGAGGGCTACTAGATAATGAATGTTACATCTGAATCTCATGAGTGTCATGAGTTGCTTTTGATGTTTAATCCAGTAATGAAACTATAAACTAATACGTATTTCATTTGTTTTGCGTCAGGATGTTTTGATCTGCCGAACAGTCACCCCTTCTGCTGCGATGGGCATCATCTCACCTCGGGATTTCGTTGATGTTATTTCCATCAAGCATTATGAGGATGGCTCTGTGTCTTCAAATGGTATGAGTGGTTATGGTTTCCCCAAACACTGGGGCAAACACAGTAAAGACTTCAATGTCTTCAAAGCAGAAAACATTACGGCACCACGTATGAAAGTTAATTTTCTCGAGATATTTCACGAAATGCTAACACAAACATGGTTTCAAGCAGAAGCGCAGACAGATGGAGAGACGCTTCTGAGAATGCGTCACAGGGTTTCTCTAACTTGTGCTACAGAACAGCACTTTCCACGTTATAAACGTTATTTCTTTTACGACACCTTGACTCGCGCAAAAATTGGTCATCTATAAAAAAAGTTTCACTCGATTTAAAACTGATTTAAAGTGTTTCATAGCGTATCAGCCTCTTTTTGCACTTTCAGCACTTTTTGCAAAGGGAGAAAGGAGCTCCAGGACCTGGAAGCGCAGCTCGATGTCAGAATAATAGAGCAAATCTGCTTGTGTTTGTTCGTATCTCGAATTTTTCTTCGTATCTTGAAGCAAAAAATTTCCCACGAGACCTCTCATATCACAAACATTTCGGAACTCGAAGCATTCATGTCTCTGGGTACCACTGTATTTTATGCTTAAACTGGCTCAAATTGTTTTCTGTTTGCAAGTCAACTTTGTTTTTTTTTCAAAGCAGTTTTGTTTGCAAAAATAGCAGATTTGTTTGTAAATTTGGCACAAATTTAGCTCCATAATGCTCGCACAGTATGTGTTGTGCTCGAAGCTCACTTTACCACAGAAGGAAATATGTGTCTCTGTTGAAAACACGTGTCTATGTGATGAAAAAAGCTTCACAAAAAGTTAATCTTAATCCTGCATCTTAATGCATACTTAAATATACAGTTTTTACAGTTTTTATTGCATTTTAAGGATAAAAATAATCATTTAAATATAGATTATATTGTGCTTACATCTCCAAACCGTGCTATTTTGCCTTAGGTTTAATCTTTTAAATAAATTTGACATTTGTCTATGTTCAAAATCCCCTTTAAATATGTGGTAGTCTTGTATTTGACTTTTACTTTTACTTACATGTTACTTGTTCTTTTTTTAATCAGTTCAGAATCATTTGTCTGTACTTCAGAGGTGCCCTGAATCGCTCACAGCATTATCCATCTCTCTTAAGTGGAGCACTCCCATCAAATCCAGCTGATATCCAGCAGGTCACCTGACTGACAGCTGAGTCGACCAATCAAAAGATTGAACACTGAATCTGCCCCCACATCTCAGAACAAATGAAAACCACAGAGGAGCAATAAACTCATCTGAATTTAGTAAAAAAAAATATTTCCTTGTTGAAATATAGAACATACAGTGCTCACACCAAGTGCAGTTATTGGGTGAAATTTGTTGAATCTATATTCAAACTAAAGCTTAATTTTACCCTAAAATTGCAAAAATATATATATTTTAAGGGTAAATACATTTCGAAAGGGATTTTTTAATTATTTTAATATATATTTTGATATCATAGTATAGTGTTTTTTTTTATTATTAACTCAATGTAGTTGTTCAAATGTTTATTTACCCTGATCCTCCATATTTCACCCAAATGCACCAAATGTAAGCATTTAACCTGAAAACTCATAACTCTTTCTCAGGAGGCTTACTCTGAACTGATCTAATCAATTATTAACTTTCTGCTGCTGTAGAGTTACCTCAGCCCCTTTCAAACAAAAAAAAAAATCTTTATTTCTCTAAAAACATGAGGTAAATTACTAAATCTTGTTAATGAATATTCATTTGCACAGAACAAAGATGCACCAAGTCTCTTAAGTTATAATTGGATGTTGTAAAAAACAGATGATTTAATCAATAATCACAAACTTTGTTTCATAGCTACGAATGTAAATCACCCAGACTCTCCGCCTCAAGCCGGGTTCGTCAGAGGGTTCAACCACCCGTGTGGCTGTGTCTGTGTCCCTGTTCCAGGGTAAAGATTCTCCCATCACTCACATGAAACTGCGGATGGTGACACTTGACCATCTTTTAAGCAAATTGAATTATAAAGCAGCAAACCTTAAATTTGATTTGATTTTCTTCAAAGGGAACCAGGCAAAACACAGCTCTTCAGTTTCTTCCAGACGGACCTCGGAGGTTTGCTTCCTCGCTCAGTGGTCGATTCGTTTTTCCCTACGAGTATGGTGGAGTTTTACAGCAACCTCAGCAAAGCCGTCAAATCCCTCAAATAGCATTTTAGAAAGAATTCACCTAAAACAAAAAGAGAGAGGTGACCTAAAGACTATGAAGACGAGGCGGTAGCGATGCAGTTTCAGGGAGCGTGGTTTTTAGGTGAACCTCCTTCTTAATCCTTTTGGTAATTTGATGTACTTAACTAAGCCTTTGTTGTAAAGAGAACTCATTATTCCTGATTCTTCCAATACAAACACACTTGCTTCTATTTACGGAACGCATAGCTATTATGTGTTATTTTAGAAACTGAAAACTAGTGATTCAAAGGATAAACTCTGCACAAAATCAGTAGAATTATGCATTTGTGAGATTCTTTAACCCAAAGGGATAAACCGCCTTTATTTTATCGGGTTGTTTGTGTTTGATTTTACTCTTGTTTGTGATGCTAGCATTAGGGATTGGAACCAAGCCTAAGAGCTAAATAATGTGATACCAGTGTGTTCTTCTGTTCTACCTTCAGATCAGCCCGTGTTAACTGTGTAACCAGTGTAAACATTTAGGCATTTAGCTGATGTGTTTAGTGCAAGTGAAGGAAAAACACATAGGTATTTCAATATTCTGATAAATCGCTTCTGATAAAAATCCCTTAACAATCCCAAGCCTCAACCTCCCGCTCTTCCTCACAAAGCCAGTACTTGAAAATGTAATGTGAGGCTGGTTCCAAAAGTAAGGTGATCCTGTGTTAAACTCCTAAATTTACTTCAGAAAAACAATATTCACGGGCTGGTATCAGTTCTGGTTTATTTTTATAGCTAATCCTGCCATTTGTTACATTAATTTTATTGCACAATTGTGAGTATTGTATGTAGAATTGTGCTGAGCAGGGTGGCTTTAGGTTTTGGTTTCGCCAAACGGGCATCTGAGCTCATCACAAAGTTGCAGACACTGGCTCCACTGGCAGTTTTGTGATGTGCATCTGTAGCTAGCATCATATTTTGCCATTTTGGATTTTTTTGTCTCTGTTGTTAACCCTTTAGAACTGGTCTTTCATAGAAAGCCATTCAAATTCAGATTAGCCAACGTCACCAGCATATAAAGTGTGAACATTTGTTACTTTTTTTTTTTTGCTATCATCGGTTCAAATAGATGTTGTGATCCGTATCCTCCCGCTCCCCCACATGAAGCCTGTAAAGATGTAAACTGCCAGTGTTCAAATATCCAATTTCACAAACATTTTTTTGCAGATACATCGGCTCCAACAAAAGTTGCGATAATTAATAATCTTTTAGAATCCCAAGCCACAGACTCCCACTCCCCCTCATGGTGCCCATAAGCAAGTGACATTTCACTAACTGCCTTCTTGAGGATTTCCGAAAAGGTAGTTGGTTCCATAGACTCCTGGAGTTGAAATACCCAGTTTTACAAACAAATTTAAATGTTTTTTTTTTTAACATATACGTTATATACATTTTAAAAATATATTTTCATATAAAGTGTTTATATAAAGTCTATTTTCTTCTATTTAGTTTGAAATATTTAAATACATGGAAACATATTTATTTCTCATATATTTCAGTCCATGTGTCTTCCTAACACTTTATATGTAAATATATTTTAAAGATACTCACAAAATATTTTTGCAAAGCAAATTTTATAAACCCGTGCAATGCCAACTTTCAGCCCAACATAACAATGTGGCAACACTACCAGGAAACCTGAAATGTCTCCAGGTTTAAAAGCCTCCAAACTGAGGCTGACTGAGGGAGGTGCACTCTGGTCACACTTAAGAGTGAAACACGAGAAGTCCCTCATAAAGCCGATATGTAAATGACAAACTGTATTTCGTCAAGCATCCTCTTGAGGATGCTCCAAAAAGGAAGTTGGACCCATAGACTCCCGGTGCTAAAAAAAACAATTTTACAAAAAAAAAAAATGGCCGATACATCGGTTCCAATATAAGTTGGGATGCCGATTTATTCTTAAAATTCCCAAGCCACAACCTCCCACTCCCCCTTATAAAGCCAATAATCATGTGACAAACTCTATTTTGCAAATCAGCCTCTTGATGATGGAGCAAAATAGTTTTTTGAAGTCGTAGCCGAGTAGTGAACATACGCGGTGTCTGAAATGTGAAGTTAGCTCCTTGAAATCTTCATTTGAAGGTCTATGGAGCACTAAATCTTCATTCATACAGATTGTCACAGCTTGTAATGAATTAAAAGAAAAGCTTCCATACTTGATGCAAATTAAATTGTTTTTTTTATGTAAAATGTACAGTTGCATAGAAGACTATCTTGTGAATGAATCTCAAGAGCTCTATATCTCGGTTAGCATGACTGTACTTCTCTGTTGTGTTGAGTAGGTGCAATGCAGGAAAATGAAGTCAGGGCCTTCGGAGTAAGCCGTCACGTTTACTTGTGGTCTCTTTACGTCTTGGTTCTGAAGTGCTTTTTGCATCTTAAAGGGGACTGCTTTGGAAAGTTGTTTACACTATGAACAGGCACAGCATGGACATTAATGGACTTTCTGAAAAGATTTTGATAAATGATATGTTAGCTGATCAGTTACCCTGTTTTCCACTGACTCCTATTGAAAAGTATTTGTGCTAGACAGCTCAGCAACTGCCAGTAAAATGAACAGTGTTCATAGAAAGCTTTCAGCCATAATTGTATATGTGAGCAACAGATCATTATTATTCTTCCTGTTGATATCAGAAGATGGTAGAGCTTCTGGGATCAACACTGGTTTCACACTGCATACGTATATGACGAATGTCCAGCATGTTACAAACTCTGCAGATCTATGTATATATAATTATACAAATCAACATAAACACATACGAATATGTCTTAAAGCATTTCAATAATGGTCCTAGCTCTATATTATTAAATTCTGTTTAAGGTTAATTATTGATATCCTTCTCAATTTCATGAAATTTCATGTCTTTATTGAGAAAAATGTCAGTGAACCCTTGAATAAATGACCTCAAAATTGGAGTCTTGTGAAGATAATAGATTTGGAGGTGTGGACTACAGTGACTTTGACTGATAAAAACCCCTCAAACTTTTATAATTTTGCTCTGCATAATTATAAAACGCTTATGTGAGCCATGCCTTGCCAAAAAGTCTTTGGGGGGAATGAATCTATAATCAAAAATGGTTGAGTTACATAAATGTGTAAATTGTCAAGACATTAACAAGTCTACACTTTTAGAAATGATCCTCAAATAGAGAAACTTTGTACCAAGAAGTTGTAAACAAGTCAGAATGACAAGGAGCACCAAGAAAGCTCATAAAAGAACCACAAATGATAGTCTGGGGTGATAAATGATAGAAGGCATCATTGGCACAATTGCTGGGTCGACCAGTCATTGATTTTAGGGGTTCACTTACTTTTTACACAATACTTCTTAGATACATTATGTTTGTTAAAACTCTTGACTTGAATTGGAATTAGATAAAAAAAAAAAACTGAAAATCCGAAAGGTTCCCATATTTTTTCTTGCCATTGCATCTCTGCTCTTAGTCATTTCAATCTCATGGAAAAGGGAGAGTTGAATAGTTTTTCAGCTATTTTATTACAGAAATCATAGAGTGAGTGATTTATTGTGAATAATTTTAATCTCTTTAAATCGTTGATTACACCTGTGTGTCCTTTTGCACGATTGATTCGTACTGTCTGATTTAATGCCTGGATACCATCATTGAATTACAATGAATGCATTGTCAAGCTTGGAGGTTATGTGCCGTTTTAATAGTTTTTATGTACTGTAAATGAACAAAAATGTAAAAAATGTAAGTTTGCTCCCATTAGAATTGTGCAAAGCTTCTTTTGATTACAGAGATTTCTGTTTCAAATGAGAATTAAATGAGAAAATCAAAATTAGATTTTTTTTGTTGTTTGTTTGAGAAGTTTTTAAAAATGGTTGAGAACCTGCTCAAACTCATATTGTGAAATGTTCAGTTAAGCTTTTAATTAAACCCATATTCATTAACTGGAAAAAAATGGTATTGAATTTAGGTTCTACATCACCCATGATCAGAAAAAGTGTGTTTTTTGCCTTGCAAGATATTCTTCCAGTCACTGCCTAACGTCTTATACTTCTCTTTGTTTTTTTCCCTACAAATGTAATTCATTTATTAAATTGCAATAAAATGAAATAGGGAAAATGGTTTCAGATCTAGTGCTGACTGATTGTTAGAAGTTTAAGTTTTTAAAAATCCAGAGTATCATTTTATCATTTCAAATTTCCATTTCTGAATTGACCTATTAACTAAAGAACTGTCTAAGGACACCAGGAACACAACTGGAGACCTGCACAAGGCTAATGAGGCCTAATGAACAATAAGCACACAGCTTCATCAACTGTTTTCTCAATTATTAAAAAAATCTACAGTCTCAACAGATATACTGGAACATATTACTTTGTTCTGGATAATAATCCTGCAGGGTGCATAATATCCCTCTACTCAATCACTATCCCAACTGTGTAGCATGGGGTGGAAACATTATGCTGAGGGGGTGCTTTTCTATAGGGGTTTAGCTGGAGAGGAGGTTGGATTGGATCAGAAGGCATGCAATACACAGGCAAAAAAAAGGAAGAGCAATGAAGATTGGTCGTGGTTAGATCAGTATGACAATGGCCCAAACACCTTTTTGTCAGTTTGTTATTCTCTACACATAAATTGTTAAATGGTTGGTCGACACCTGAAAGCAGTAAAAATAAAAGACACTTTGTAAAACCAATGTATGAACTGTCTATAAACAGATAAAACAATGACAACCTCATTTGTCGTTGGTTTCATATTTTATTTAAAGGGTAAACACTTGATTTCCATGTAAAACATCTGTTTCAACACATTTTCAATATATTAAGGCTCTTTTCAATGGGATACACTAAAATTTCAGAATTCGTTTGGCGCTACATCTGACAAAGATGCACCAGTTATTCTGAAAATATCAAAATACACATTTCTTCTGTTGGTGAAAAACTAATCTGTACTGACAAAAGTAAGATTTGGCAGAAAATATGGAGTGATGTGTTTAATAGTCTCCATTGATCAGAAATGTTTCTGTTCACACCGTCTTGAATATTTGCTCACAGATAAAGAAATTTGTATTTGACCTTCACAAAACATGACTTTGCTATAATCACAACGGTCAGATGTTTTTTGTAGTTTTCTCACAGGAGGGATTTGGTTCCACTCCTCTTTGTTGTTTCTCCCTAAGTGAGGTTTGAAGCTGACGTGAACACAAACCTTCAGGTCCACCCACCTTCAGGTCCACCCTTGTATATAATGAATGTGTTCATATAATGAATTTAATACATCAATATTAAAGTTTTAGGCCTTATTAAAATGTTTATTAACTTTCATGTCTTTAATGAGGCACAGTTTCCAACATTTTGTTGCGACTGGTGACTCCAACCAAGTTTGGTACCAACATATGAGGCAGTTGCTGAGATTCAGCCCCAGATTCAACTTGGCACAATGCCACTGGTTTCTGGGCATCCACTGATTCAACTTTGATGATAATTGGACAAACGGTCTTGGGGCAGTTTGCAAAAGGAGGTCTTCGAGCTAATTTAATATGGTGAACTGGAAGTTCATCTTTGGTAACAGTTTCTACGCTCACAGTTAGACCCAGGGGAAAGGCAAAACGGGTCTCTTGACAATATGCAAAATCAATAGCATTTTATACATTTCATTATATTGGTTGGCCACAAGGAGGGGCTTCATAATATTTAGTTAAGTCAGGGCATGGTGTGAAGCATGCATGTTAACTTTCATCATTTTATGCTGCGGTCTCTGAAATAAAGTGACAATAAAAATGTCTGGCACTGTATTACTGGACATTATTGATGCTCAATGTCTAATTTGATGATTTCGGGATGAAGGTCATGTGATACTGGTCAAAAGACATTGTTTCATACCTTCGGTACACTAGGGGGCAGTAAGGTTGAACTGAATTCAGCCTCAGATCGTGGTTGTTACAACATGTGTTAAATCATTGTGGAGTTACAGCCTTAGAACCATTTTTGCCAGTGCTAAAATAAATTTGTTCACAGGTTAGACTTGTTGACATGAAATCCATAACTTTATTTGCACAGTCAGGGGAAGGTCTGGACTAAATTCAATGAAAACTAGACACATTTCTTGGAGGAAATTCAATTCAGCTTGAGTTAAGAAATCAGCGGGGAGGGGAGGATGACTAGCAAATTTGGACTAGCGGTATCGCTAGTGTCCAAATTTCGTTAACTAAAAGGTCCTATTCTCCTATGTGCCAAATTTCAGAACCTTCCGCGAAGCGCTTCTATAGGCTGCCATTGACTTTAATAGCAGAAACTTTTGGCATCTAATAATAGATTCAGTTACCTCCACTAATTATCACGTGATATTCCCAATAAATCTACATGCAAATGTCAATGAACGTTCATAAAAACCAATAAATACAGAATGTTAAACGTCTTTCGGGAGGAGTCTATCTGGAGCGGACACCCACGTCAATTATTCCATCAACCCTCTTCCATATCAGCTGGTCCTTCCTCCTTTTCCCGGACTCAGTCTAAATCAGCTTCAACCCTCCCACCTGCCTCCCCTTCACCTCCCATGGGGGGACGCATCCGAGCAAGACTGCACATTCGTACCTACCACATACGCTTACCAAATTAAAGCAGGTCCAGATGTCCAGATATTCAAATTCCTCAAAAAGCAGTTACTCGAGTAAGGTGCTGACCTCTCTACTGTCAAGTAAAAACATTTTCAGATACAAAAAATACAGAGCTTTTGTGACATTTCACTAAACGTCCAATTTTAAATGTCATGGAAAACAGATGAATTCTCTATTGGATGGAGGGTCTAAAAAGGTTTGGTTCAAAAGTGTTTCCTGTTTAAGACTTGACTCTTCTGCACTAAAACCAACATAAAGTTGTGTAAAACCAATGATTTTATCTATGTGATCCAATTTAAGTATAATTCACAAACAAGTTCCTTTAGTGGGAATCCATCCCTTCAGGAAAACATTTGTTAGATTTGTGAAAAATCTATGACGATTGCTTGCGTTCAGTAAGAGCTTAACTGATGAGTGTAGCAAGATTAGCATGATTTCCTTTTAACCATGAGTTTGAAGGGACCATCTTGAAGGTTCTTGATGAGTGTCCAGGCTTCGAAGCGAGTCAAACCCTGCAAACTCATGTCCTGGATCTGCAGAAGCTCGTCTCCAGACGTCAAACCTTTCAGCTCAGCATCACTTCCTTTTGAAACAAACACAGAATAAAGCAGTGTGTTCTAGTGTGCCGGTCAGATATTGTCTGGTGTGCCACAGGAAATTATTCCATCAATACAAATTCACCTTCTTGGTCTAAATCAACCTGACTTAATTTGTTTCACACTGAGTAGACATAAAAGGATTATAAAATACTTTTTCTTTGATTCCGAATCAAGACACTTTAATGAGAATACATTTAGATTGTAAATACTTTATAACAGGTCTTTCTGGTGGAGTGTTTCATTATATTTTTCAATGGAAAAAAAGTTGATATCTGAGCTGTCCCTTTCATATTCTTTTGATATTTGCTGGATAAGTTACGTTAAAGTCTTACCTGTGAATATTCTGTTAACAGTAAGTGGTCTGTCTCCATTAATGGAGGCTTTTCCTCCTTCCAGACTAAACCCGACTCCCCCTGCGTTCTTCTCCAGCTCAAACAGCAGTACCTCAACCTCCCCTAAAAATCAAATAACAAGCGTCTCAAAGATTACAAACACAATCTTCTAAAACCATCGTACAATAATGAGCTTCACCAAAAAAGTTGTAAAAAAGTAAAGAAAATTCAAAATCTATTCTTCTGTTTGAGAGCCAACTCGCATTGAGTCAAAAGTTGTGTCTTTAACTTTCAATCCTGAGTTGTCAAACCAGTTAAACACCTTTCTTCCCAAAATATAGAAATGTGTGTTGCATTTAAAATAACGTATTGCTGTGGGTTGCATTGAAATTTTGAATTCTTGTTAAATTGATAAGATTCTTGACGTTTTGAAGCTCTTGATTGTCAGTCTCCACCCTATAAGTTGTAGCTGCTGCAACTTTATAATCTCTCAATCACATTCAGGTCAGCTGCTGCTCTTTAAGTCAAATAATTACAAAAAAATACATGTTTTACCTAAACTTTGACAATAATTCTGCTTTACCCGTGACACTGTTTTCTGGTCCACTGATGGTGGGCTCGTTAGCATTAGCACTCTTCCCCTCGGGGTCTCTGTTCTTGGACACCACCACCACTGCCTGCCTCATGCCACGTGCCTGCCTTAGTATTGCCTTGGCATCACTGTGGGTCACGTGTTTAAGAGTTTGCCCGTTTATGGACAAAACTTCATCTCCTCGTTCAATGGTACCTTCTTGAGCCGCCAGACCACTGGGGAACACACGGTGAACCTGAAGGTATGTGAATGAATAAATTAAGAACCATTTTAGATTAGGGGTTTAGACCTTGCATGCATTAGAAAAAAATATAATTTAAGTAAATCATCATAAGGGTGAAACATGAAGACTGCCTTCAAACCCTAGTGAGCACCAGAAGAGCTCTGTCTACTTCCAAAGAAAATATGGTGATGTTTTTGAAAGAATCAAAAACATCAAAAATGCACAAAACAGACAAATGCACAATTAATAATAAAAGCAGGACGTGATGTCACCATTGGAATTATGTTACCATTGGAGGAAAGAAAATAAGATAGAGATATGTAAAATTGGTTGCTAGGGTAAAGAGCCTTGCAGCTGTGGGGTGGTCAGTGACATACTATAATGTTTCCCATGTGATTATGAGTAAAATAGACCAACCTCATAATCGCTATAATTTCCCTAAGCTGAGATTTCAGAAATTCTAGGGTAAACAGTAGGGTAACATGTATTGATTATGTCCACGATATAATATGCATCACAATATTTTACAACACTATTTTGAACCAATTATTGAAACTTGATCATTGGCAAAAATGAAATTTACAAAGTTTTAAAACCACAAAGGTAATAACATCTCAACTCTAAAGCTAGAGTATAGTTTGATAGAGCGTTTGATAACATCCATCCACTAGGGGATGCATTAAGTCATCTTCTTTACTCTAAATGATGGAGAAAGTAAATTTTATATTAGTTATAATATTAACTTTAAAAGGTAAGGATAATTGTCTCATATTAAACATTACATAAAACAAGAAGACAAGGTAAAAAAGTTTCAGAAGTGACAAGAATCACAATCACTCCAATAAGAAAATACACTTCAGCTCCTAGACAATATTTTCTAGTAGCTCCATGATACGTATTGTGACAATTTTGTGATATTTATTACACCATTAGCAAAAAGTTGATGTCATAAAAATTTTGTTACTATGATTACCATAAACAAACCCCCATTTCTTTATGTTTCTTTCTTGATATTTTTGTTGCCTTTTCCATGGCCAAGTCAATGGCAAACTGTAACCCTGTAACTGTGCCCAGTGATTGGTATGCTCTTGCACAGACTGGTAAACTCCACAAGGTTTGACCCCATGTTAGGTCAATGGATTCTCAGTGAAGTCCCAGCATTCCTGGTACCAGTCTGAAAAGATATGGCAACTGGAGTCAGGCCAATGTGGATGTCTTGGCAAAATTTTGTGACCAGCTTGATTGATCAAGGTGGAGATGCGTTTAGAATTTGGCAAACTTGATTTAATGTTCCACACAGAAGTTTTTGATATCTTTCACTTTCTTCTCCACCGTGTTAGTCTCTTTAAGTGAAAACGCATGCATCCTTCTCCATCTCTCCGTCACTACCTTCTTTGAGTTCTGGGGCCTGTATCATGAAGCCGGATTAGCTGGCTAGCCAGGTAAGTTTGGGATTAGTTTGCACCAATGCTGGGTTTTTGGTACCATGAAAGAAACTCGGCTTCAGTTGGTGTTCATTGCCATGGTAACTTGCGCTGCACGGCTAACCTGCTCCGGGGCAGGTTAAGTTCTGGATTCGAGATCTCAAAACGAAATTTGACCAATCAATAGTGAACATTTAAGTGACGCAACTAATTTCCTAGTGTCTGTTGCAATGGCTTGTCCTTTTCTGAGAAATCCCTTGGACATTTCCGCGCAAATTGTTCGAAGAGCGCTTCGCAGAGAAAGAGTTTTTAGGGACAGACAAGATCCCATTGCCTTCCCTGATAGTTACTTGTATGAAAGATACAGATTTTAAAAATAATTAAAAAGTATTTTAACTGTTAACAGTAGTTCAGCAGTGAAAGCATATTGAAATCCAGTAATTGAAAAGTAGTTAGTAACACTACAACTTTAGTGATCATTCTTCATTTGTCCGGTCGAATGCTTTTAACAATTACACTGTTATTGTAAAGTGTTAGCATAATTTTTACGGGCGTGCAAATACATAAACTAACGTTCCATATACATAATTAGACCTTGATGTGTAAAATATGTATTTAATTTACACATTAACGCTATCCGCAATCTTTCTCCAACAGTCTTCTCTTGCTTTGGCAGCAGACACGGTATTACTGCGCGCTTGTAAAACGTGCTTAAATTCATTGTATTTCTGCATTATAATAGTTTGCTCCTCAGCGGAGGAATATAAGGACCTCCCTCTCTCCATGTCCAACGCAATTGGTTGTTCGGTGGCACGTCACACTTTTATGTGCATGCGCGCGCCTCAAGTAATCATGCTTAAGGATCAAAGCCTGGGTTAACAAAGAAAGTTGATGAGCTTCATCATGGTACCATTAATGCCTGATTGCATCGGTTTGGATTTGTCAACCCAAAACTAATCCTGTAACTCTGAGTTTGTTCATCTACGTTCATGGTACAGGCCCCTGATTAGCAAAACTGTGTTTTTAGTTTTAGAAAAAGATGCTTTGAGATGTTCCATTTGTTGGGGACCTTTCATCAATTTCTAATCACTTTTATGAATAATAACAATCCAAACCTAATTTAAGTTTATTTTAATCAACTAATCAATTATCTAAATAGAATAGCACCAATCAACCAAAGTTGATCAACCAACCAGAGTCAACAACAAAGCAAAAGTAGTTTTTCTGCTTTAAAATGTTATCCTTTTAAAGACATTTGAAGCGTGGGTCTCTATGAAGTTACATAATGTCTGCACAAAGGGTTTGAGAGACATGATGCAAATGATGATAAAGTAAAGGAGCTGTCTCCTGTTGAACGGTGAAGTAGATCGTGGTTTCTGAGGATGTCACTCACCGTAGTTGCTTTGTTCTCCAGATCAATACCACCAGCAATGCTGAAACCCAAGCCTGCTCCTTCGTCCTTATGCAGAACCACAACATGGATGTCTTCCAGTTGCTAATGGACATTAAGAAATCCAAATCAGCCTTTTTATAGAGTGCCGGTGGTTCAAAACCTCTTTGTACAGTAAGCAGGATTACGGTTCTCTAAATCATTTAACAAGGAAGTAATTTGAGATCACTGAAAAATCATCTGCCTTTGAGAGAATGGGTTTATTGCCTTTGTAACGAGCAGCTGACATATTGATCATTTCAGGTAGGTTGTATATTTATCAGATCAGAGACTTTGACATATGAGGGTAAAAGCTACACCAATTACACACCAGAACAATATAAAAAGCCAAATGTCTTTGAAAGGCCCCAGGGTGGGGTTCATACATGTTAAATACCTGTTAACCATAAGTGGTAACAGTGGCTTTGTGCATGGGGCGGAAAAATTAGCATTTACCAGCTTTGACCAACTATCCCAAACAGCCATGCTGGTAATCCTGGATTCATCACAAGGGGGATTCAAACTTCTTTTGTTGTCTTTTTTTCGGTGCCTAACTTCATCAGAAGTAACCTTCCACTGGGGTTACATCTGGTCAAATCTTATTTTTTTATATTAATTTGCGATGTACAATCTAGATCAGTGATTCCCCATTCAGATCCCCCTGTGATCATATTCAGTAAATCAACTCTTCAGAGTTATGAAATATATTTTAAATGGATTCTCTGCTGTATGGACAACTGTAATGCTGGCTAGGAACATTTAGAACATTAAGAGCAAAGTTTTAGAGTCTTTTTTATTTACTTGTATCATCCTTGTCTTTAACAAGAGAACCTTTGTAAGAGAAATCTTATAAACATTACATGTAAAGTTTAAATTGGCTTATAAGGGAACAGAAGTTGCGTTAGTGCTGCATTCGACACTATTGATAATGACCTCCAATTAGATCGCTTACAAAATCTCATAGGCATTCAGGGATCAGCATTAAAATGGTTTAAATCATATCTGTCCGATCGTTACCAGTTTGTAGATTTAAATGGAGAACAATCTACATTAATGCAAGTAAAACATGGGGTTCCACAAGGCTCTGTTCTAGGACTCCTGCTTTTCACATTATACATGCTTCCCATAGGTAATATTATTAGAAAGCATGGAATTAGCTTCCACTGCTACGCCGATGATACCCAGATGTATATCTCCTCAAAACCGGGAGAAGCATCACACTTGGCGAGGTTAACCGAGTGTATTAAAGACTTAAAAGTTTGGATGACTCATAACTTTCTTCTATTAAATCCTGATAAAACAAAGATCTTGCTTATCGGCGCCAAGAACAGCACACAGAACACCCAGCATTTAAATTTTAGTTTAGAGGGATGTACTGTAACCGCTAGTTCCACAGTAAGAGACCTGGGAGTTATCTTAGACAGCAACTTAACTTTTAAAAATCACATCAGTCATATCATAAAAGCAGCCTTCTTTCAACTCAGAAATATTTCAAAACTTAACAACATGTTATCGTTATCTGATGCAGAGAAGCTCGTCCATGCATTCATGACCTCGAGACTAGATTATTGTAATGCATTACTAGGCGGTTGTTCAGTATCATTAATAAATAAGTTACAGCTAGAGTTCTAACTAGAACAAAAAAATATGACCATATAACCGTGGCTACCCGTCAAATTTCGATAGCAAAATAATGCTATTGACATAAAGCCCTAAATGGATAAGCGCCCAGTTATCTATCAAACCTCCTAACACGGTACAACCCCACACGCACTTTAAGATCCCAAAACTCTGTACTTCTAGTAGTTCCTAGAATATCAAAGAGCACTAAAGGCAGTAGAGTGTTCTCACATTTAGCCCCTAAACTCTGGAGCCTCCCTGACAGCGTCCATGGCTCAGACTCACTCGCCCAGTTTAAGTGTAGACTATAGACGTATCTTTTTAGCAAGGCCTATACTTAACACCTCACATAACTGCGATCTTAAATTAAATTGTATTAATATTATGAACAGCAACTACACTAATTCCGCTCCACTCTTCTTTTCTTCTGTTCCATACTCATCCCGAGGCTCCCGGAGGCTCCGCTCACCAGCTCCTCACCCCAACAACCAGACTCACCTGGAGATGTTCCGGCGCCCCGGAGGCTCGCCCACCAGCTCAACTAACAACCAGATTCACCTGGAGATGTTCCGGTGCCCCCTGGACCTACACCTAACACAATCATCATCTGTTTATACTATATACTATATACTACTATATCATCTGTTTATACTATAGTTTATATACATCACACTGCTGTTGTAACCCAAATGAGGATGGGTTCCCCTTTTGAGTCCGGTTCCTCTCAAGGTTTCTTCCAAAAGGGAGTTTTTCCTTGCCACAGTCGCCCCAGGCTTGCTCATCAGGGACATATACACCACTTAGTAATTAATTAATTTCTGAGTTTAAACTTGTTGGTTTACTGTAAAGCTGCTTTGAGACAATGTCTGTTGTGAAAAGCGCTATATAAATGAACGAACTTGAACTTGAACAACTGAAGGGGTGTGGCAAATGAAGTGTTAGACATAGCAGTGTGATTTGTTTCCTGACTGCTTTGAGATGCCTGTTTCCCTCTTTCACCCCCAACTTTCCCTCTCACGCTCTTTGTTCATGCTACCATCTTGCAATAGGCTAGTTTTGTTGGGGTTAAAATAAAGCTGCATTTCTGTTGAATCTTCTCAAAATCTTGCTTAAAATTGTCCATTATTCTTTGAGAATATTCATAACACCTTCATGACACTACCATCCAAGCTTATGCACACAAGCCATTAAGAATAGCAGTCTATATGTTGCTATGCATTTTTAGGGTGTGGCTTGTCATTTTCATGCTTATCAACAATGACTGACTGATTGACTCCTTAACATTTACGTGACGCTGCTGTGCCCACCAATTACACATGAGCTTTTTAAAGGCAGCCATTGCATTCCACTGGCCCAGTAGGAATTAATAGGATTGTACCATTTCCTTTTCAATGGCCTCATAAACAACAGTGGTAACATTGATCGCCTCGTTCCTAGGCTTCTAAAAGTGTTGCACAGTGGTTGGTATTGTCCTACAGAGAACAATATTCTCTACAAGGCTCTTGAGATTCATATTTTCATGAAAGACTGCTTAACTGGTCAAAGCTCCCATTCATTTTCAATAGGATTTTGCAAGTTTTTTTTGTTCCCACTCAGACACGTTGCTTGATTCAAGAACGTCAACATTCAAGGAGAAGAATAAAGTATAATAAACTGAAAGCTGGGAATACATATACATAGACCTGAATGTTTACTTTGATGCTAGCTTTTAAATGTGTCATTTAAAAATATTTGTACTAGCAATGGACTGGTTGCCAAGGTAGAATTTTTAGTTGGCGTGGGGTGACATTGGCATGAAGTTTTCCCCAGCTAATATGAGTGATTTAAATGTTCCTTATGTAAAATAATGATATTCCAAATTTGTTGCTATGGTAAACTGGTTGCTATGGAGAGGTCAGTGACATCAGATGTTCTCATTGCCACTATAGCTTACATAAACCTCCCTCCATGTCTTTATCATTTACCAAAGCTACCAAAAAGAGTTCAGACAATTTGGTTACTAAGATAAAGTTTGGTTGCCAGGGAGCTATCAGTGATGTAATACATTTTTGTTACTATAATTAACATATACAAACCCCCATTTCTCTAAGATGTTTCATCTCAATGATAATTTTGTTGTCATTTAATATTAAATGGCCATTGTATGTCATATTTTGCCAAATATTTAGTTCAAATATTTAGCCTAGGGTTCAAATACTTACCAATAACTTATTGATTGGTATGTTCTTTCATGGATAACCTCCACGAGTGTCTAAAGTTTTTAAGAGGTTCTCAGTTACAGTCAATGAAAAAATTTCCCAGCATTCTTAACAATTCCACAGAATTCCTTTAGCTATACCAGTCTGAAAAGAAACAGCAACTTGAGTTCAGATGAGTTTAGACGTTTTTGCAAAATTTAGTGGCTGTAGTCTTTTTGTGGGGGGTTCGAATCAAAAGATTAATAACAAAATGTTGACTTTTACAAGCCAACCTACTAATGAATCAGCTTTCAAATAATAATCAAGCATAATCATCTTTTAGCTTAAATATACTGTTTCCTTCTAAAACACTCACATGTATTTCCTAACTTTCTACTTCCTCTTTTTTAGTCTTATACGGCACAGAAGCACATTAGGGAAGGTGAAATTGTATCGCTTCATTAACCTTAATAAATAGAAAAATTATTTCTTTTTGATTCCACAGCATTATTGATCAGGGAAATGCTCCCAAATACACTGCAGCAAATATAGCCATGATCAAGAAGTCTTGATCCAAAGTTGCAGATTCCTTTTTAAATGGTATTTGTAAGTAAACTATGCAAAGAAGAATGCCAACACAATATTAAAAGCCTTCTCTGTTTCTTTCTAAAGAACTGTTTGTTCCTGATATCACACTTCATAAATATTCAGGTTTGGAGTGCAGGATGTGGAAGTAATCAGCATTACACAAGTCAACAACATGTACTATGTTGTGTCAGACTTATAATGAGTTAAACAGAGCTGGACCCACCCTTAGTGTGTCATCATCCAGGTCCTTGACTTCCTGAATCATGCGCTGAATTTCCAGTGGTGGAAGAACCGAGAGCATGGACTGGGCACAGGCGGCTGAGGCTGAATTGAGCACTTGTTCAGGTTTACATTCGTCCGTCTCAGACTCTCCACCTCTCTCAATAGTACACTCTCTCAGTTCAGCCAAGCTGTGGAAGAGATTTGTTTTAGATCTTGCACGAAAAGAAGAGAATCCATTTTACTCTGACTGAAGGTACTATTTTAAAAGCTCTAACCTCAAGCAAACAACTTAGAGAGATTAATTATTGTATGCACAATTACTCTAAACATAAGTTGGAACAAGAAGAAGTTTTAGGGTGACAAAATAAACAAAACTTTATTTCCAAAGAACAACCAATCATGTCCAATCTATAAAGAATACAGGTATCTATAGCAAAAATGAAAAATTGCTTTGGCAATACTTTGGCAACCCCATCGCCGAAGTGACAAACAGCAAGATACATGTGTTAACCTTATGTATCTTTACAACATTTCAGACAATGTTGTCACTTCTTGCCTTCATCAGACCAGAACCTCCAGTGTTCAGTTGGTCATTTTGCAGCCAAATGCAACATGGTTGGGATGAGAATCAGCACCTCCAAGTCCAATGGGTTGTAAACAAGTGACATTCTCCCATGGAGGAGTTGGTGGAGTGATCCTGCCCCCAGCTGAAGCAGCTTGGCTCAACTTGCTTTCCTGTGGCTCAGTTGGTAGAGCAATGTGCCAACAACGCAAAGGTCGTGGCTTCAAATCCCAGGTAAAGCAGGAACTGACAACAAAATGTGTTTATTCATTCAAAAATGTAAGTTGCTTTGGATAAAAGCGTCTGCCAAAAATGCATAAATGTAAAATATAAATGGGGTCTTGTTAGTACCGATCTGTCTTGGTTGAAAAAGGACCTGAACAGCAAGGCTCTTGATTTACTAATCATTCCATTCCATTGTCAACTGCATTCCTAGCCATGACCAAAAGGATGATACCTCAGGTATAAACGCCCCAAAATTAACTTTATAACATTTTTCTAACATTTTTTTTAGAGATAGGGTAAGGAGCTTGGAGTTATCCTGCTGCTCCTTCTCACCAAGCCAGTGAGGTGACTTGGGTGTCTATTTATCTCTCAGGAAAAAGGGTCCCAAGGAAGGCCCAAGAGATTGTCTCTCGAGTAGCCTAGAATCGTGTAAGGAGGTGTCTAGGGAGGGAAAAACCTCACCCCACTATTCAACTTTGGAAAAGCTGTAGAAGAAGAAGACGTGTCTTTAATATCAACCATACATGCTGGGAAACTTATTTAAAGTAGAGACTTGCAAATGGTTGTAAGAAACTACATTTCTTGTTTTATCTTATTAAAAAAAATTGCAATTGACCCAAAAACTCCAGGCACAAAACTCCACAAGTGATATTATCTTGTAGCCTCAGCAAACACTGTCATACTCATAATAATCATGCATTATTTTCAGAGAGACAACTATTGGATAAGATGCCTACCTTACAGAAAAACCTTTCTCCTTTGCTTCTGTAACTGTTGATGCTTTGGTATTTTCAGCTGGTGAGTCTTCTTCTATTGGGTTATGAAGAGGGGATCCTGGCGGGGCGCTCCAAGGGTTCCCAAACCGGATACATGGGGATTGTGGCAAAGACTGCATGGATCGCATCAGAGCACTAGACACTTGGTTGCTGAAGGACAAGATGATGCCCAAACGTTCCCCTTCTAACCCAATTGAGTTTGGGGCATCTGAAGGAGAACTCAGGGGTAAACTTCGGGTCCTAAGGCTCTCCACATGAGTTGCAGGACTTTCAATTTTTTCAAATGGACCCTCCTTAGAGCTGCTTGATCTTCTTGGGATGTGGGTTTCTGGGAGTGAATCCTTTTGAGAAGTTAAGTGGCATTGCTCAGTCTCCTCAACAAATGCCACCTCTTTTGAGGAGTCAAGAGGAAGTTCATCAACTGAGACTGAGTTACACTGAGTTGATTGACATTCTCCCTCTAGAAGAGGTAGCTCTGAAGCAATCTCCGAACTGGGGGATACTGGTTTCTCTTCTGTAGGCTGGATGGTGGTGGGAATTGTTGTAGACTGGCAGCTGTCATTATTTTGAAAGTTGGTTGTGCTAACTTTGGGGTTCTCTATAGTGCTGTAGTACGAAGTTGAGGGTTTAGTCATCTTCTCCACTGGAGGCAGAGATGCCGTTGGAGCCAGACGTCTGCTTGGCCTTGCAGCTCCATCAACACTTGAGAAGTTCTCAAAGGAGCTGATCTTTTGCTTGAATGAAAGATTGGCTCCTGATGAGGTGGAGCGAAGGCTACTTCCAGATGTTCTGCTAGTATCTTTACTCCTAATATCTGAATGCTTCAAAGCCTCTGTAATTGGCTTCCCAGACTTAATGCTCCTTAGGCTTTGACGGACCCATGTGGGCTTTGGGGCCACTGGTGGCCCTTTTTTGACATTGGTAGCTGGCTCAGATTGAGAGTCTAAGCTTTTGCTTGTGTTTTCAGAGGCTGTGCCATTGACCTCACCATCTCCATAATAGTCACTCATGGTTTTTGTGCAGTGTGGCTGATTGTCCGGACTATCAGTGAGTTTTATCCAGGGGTCTGCACCAAGCTCTAAACGCGCCTGACGTTTCAGGCCGGCACGTTTACTCTGACTGCATACTTGAGATGGAGACTCTAGATCTGTAACGATTCACATTTACTTCAAGTTTATGAAGTGCAGAATAGAAAAGTGAAAACTAGACTCTAACGGACATAAAACCTTCCACTGTACTGTAGATAAATATATTGGATTAATATGTGGGTGAAAAGATAAATAATTTAATTACCTTTTAGTTTGAAATCAGGCAACTGCCAGGTTACATTTTGCACTTAAGGTCACAATTGAACTTAAATATAAAATGTTTAATTGTGAAAAAGATTTTGATAAAAATTAAAAATAGGTTTAATCAGAAATATCGAATTAACCTACCTCTGTGCTGTGTATCCCCACTGTGCGTTGAGTCACTTTTGCAGGAGTCACAGGCAGAAGCTTTAGTTTCTACTTCTGCATGTTCAACCACTTCCTGTCACAAAAACAGGAAACGGTTGCCTGAGTTTAAGACATGTAAAGCATTTGAAAATGTGTAGAATACATCACTTCATGCATCCGTGCCCCATACAGAAACAAAGGCATGTACTGTACGAACACAAGGGCCATGCACCATGCCAAACCCTTGAACATCCTAATACTAGAATTAAAACAACACGAAACATTGTTACAATACAAATAAAAAACACAAACAGAAAGAGTCATCATTAATTTTTACGTACGCTCTTAAACAGAAGCCTTGAGATCTTTCTTAAAGCCCTGTATAGACTGCAAAAAAACTAGAAGCATAAGGAGAAATATATAGAGAAGCATGTTAGTGATGTAAAAGCAGTCTTATTTGTTATATTATCAGCTGCGTTTAAGTTTTATATTCAAATGGGTTTTGTTCTAAACTGGGCAGATGATTGTACCTTAATTTGCTCCAAAATGAGACAATAGTTGAACTTAACCCCAAGAGGGGATATCAGCCAATAATATTTCAGTATTCATATGTAGGAAAATAAGACTTTACAAACAGGAAGAGGCAATGAAACTGTTTTATTCCTCCTTCCTTGTCTCTTTTTAAAAATGCAATGCAATTTTAGGAACAACTTTTGTGCTTTTTAATAAATACACAATTTCATCAATAAAACATGGCCATGAATGCATTTTTTGTATTTAGCTGACTCTTTTATTCAAAGCGACTTACAGTTCGGGAGTAAACATAAGTAGTTTATAAGGTCGGACTAATAATAAAACAAGGAATACGTTCAAGTTGACGCAGAAAATAAGTTCAGTGCTTCAGAGGTTTTTTTTTTATTATTAAAAGGTAGTTAGTTATGTTAGTAACTTTAATTGAAATTACTCCACATTGCCAAAAATATTCACTCACAAAGCTCAACTGCTACCAGGGTCAATTCAACAGTCGTCTGTCAGTGGTACTATTACAAAGAAAATGTGATTGAGAACCATGGCAAGTCAGCCACAAAGCTGTAGGTCACCTTAGATGATAGAGCAATAGTGGATCCTGCGTAAGTGTAAACAGATAAAGCAACTTCAGATTAGCCCTTGAACAATGCAATGGGTTCCACCGCCGACCAGCTGCATTGGTCAAGCATACCTCAACTGAGCTCTGCAGAAGTAAAGGGACACTTTTTGCTCAGACAAACCTTATTAATCCAGTTGCAGTTAGATAGAGTTTGCCAGATATCCATTTGACTGCACTTTGAAATTTTGTAGTGAGTGAATTTGGATGGGGATGTTTTTCAGGAGCTTACACCTAAGATTCAGTGAAAAGAGCTGTAATTCAGTGAAAAGAGCTGTCTGCCACCACCTTTGTGCACGTCCCTTGTCAAGGACCTTGGCCTGATAGACCTGTTAAGTGGCCTTGGTGTGCCGAGAAGTGGCAGCTTGTCCCGTAGCTTTCCCAGCTTTGGAGGAAACACTCGGGAAAGACTGTGTGGCGGCAGCACTGTCTTGACAAAATTTCAGATGCACGAGTGGTCAAATGTATACCTTTTCAATAGATCTAGCTGACACAATGTTGGCATTTCCAATTCATTCTGTGTAATCTGTGTTCAAGCAAAAAAAGTGTAATGTAAATAGATAATAAAGCATTAGAATGCTTGGGAATGCAGATTTTTGGACATCTAGGGGCTACTGGACTTATTTTTTGTAAGTATTAACTCAGTCAAAGAACATTTCAGATCAAGCTGTCTCACATGAAACTGGAGAAGTCAGAGTGAAGATAAGAGTCTAGGTGTCTGGCTAATGCCCTAGTATTATTTGAAAATGAGACTTTGTGAAAGGAGCCAACTCAGGCCTCATTACGCATTCAGAAATCATTGGAGATAACTTTCACCAGACAGGCTATTGGTGAGTTCAAGAGGGACAACGACTTCTATATGCTTCACTTTTCTTCCTTAGCATAAGAGGATGCATATTTCTTGCTTAATGAACAAATGACTTTGCAAAGTTTTCAAATACCGCTATTTCTTGTAAACTGAGTTTCCCTCCATTGGTAAACTAAAGCCCTATCCTGAATGGACGAGCTCTAGGAGATAAGCTACACCCTAGAGTAAAGCCTGCATGTAAAACAAGCAAAAAGCTAAAGCAAGTAACAAACTAAAGAATGTTTTTATACTCTTAAAATTCCAAGAACTTTTGCATCATTGAAAACAAAGAAATTCGAGCTCATTCAAACAAAGAACGTTTTTCCCCGAACCAAGGAACTTCAACAAGCAGACTTCACGTGTCCATGAAGGGTATTTCCTCTCGCTTGAACCAATCACATTGATGGATTTCAGAATTTTTCATCTTCACTACATGAGAATTAATAACTCTCGATACCAAAATATGCCCCCAAACAGAAAAAAATTTCATTCTCTCAACAGATTTGTTAGGCGCTGCCTTCCTATTTACTTTTTTTTGGTCCTGTTCCTTATATTCTTATATACCTGTTTTCTTAGTGTGTTCTTCTCTGTCCCTGCTCATTAGCTTTATTATCCGCACCTGAATTCCACTCTACCTCGTTTTCTCTTGCTTATTTAGTCTTGTGTTTACTTTTTCTGGGTATGGGCTCATTGTTAAACTTAACTGCTGCTGTCTAGAGAATACTTTGTTGCCGATCATTTCTTTAAGCGTGAGTATATGTTATTCCTTTTAAGTTTTGAAATCATGTTTTTGTTTTTAGTCCGATTCCCTTGTTTATCCAGTTTTAGTTAAAGGGGTTTTTATGTTATGTTATGGTTAATACCCGTTCTGAATGTGCTCTTGTGTTCTACCCTTCTTCTCAAACTTCTCAAAATTGTTACATTGCTACTTTTCCTTCAAATCAATTGGGAAATAATACAGACATGTTTTTCCTTTTCAAGAATAGTGGGGTAAATTAAATTATTGGGTTTATTAAGAATGGAACGTCTCTAAAGTTCATCTAATAGAAGGTGAGTGAATGATTTTGGCAATCAGTGATGGAAGTTTCATAGTATTTTATATAATGTGACTTCTCCTTATCCATTGATCCATACCTGGCAGTGGCTTTGTGAAGACACCAAATCTTCTTCTTTCACTTCTGACCCTCTAAAATCCACATCCGCCTCCTGCCTTGTGACGTCCTGCTGTCTGCAATGTTTTCCTGTCTGTCTAGTACATGAGTGTTCATCTAAAGTATTGTGCCTGGTTACGTTGAAGGGAGTATTATACTCGTCTTCTGTGATGGAGGCGGTAGATAAAGTGTGGTTGAGTGAGCTTTCGCTGTTGGTTGGCAGGGAAATCTCCATGCTGTGCACTCTGCCGATGTGATGGCTCCGTGAGAAGGATTGAGCAACGGGGACAGGACACCGCTGGCCGTAGGCACCCTCGCTGCTGGAGCGGGTCATTGGTTTCTGCGCCCGTCTGCAGGTTAGGTGACTGACGCTACGGTCCACACACTTGTGTCTGCTGTGGGAACAGGCATCTGACCTTCTCAAGCCTGAGTGTAAACATAAATATGCAATCTTTAAAACGAATCGATTGTATATCTTTTGAAATTACTGACAAATGCAATAAAAAAACGGCATGACCTGCACTACGAATAAATCGATTGTATCACTAAAATTTTGAATTTTCTTGCTATGAACTGGAGAGTAAAACACAGAGTAGATGAATGTTGAGGAACTCACTACAGTTAGACGCGTCCACACTCCACTGACTCCTCTCTCTTCTCAGTCTACTGTTCTCCACCGCCTGAGCAATCGCTGCGTTCAGCTGCTGCTCTGAAACCTTGCATATAAACATGAGGTGTGAGGAGCAGAGATCTGGTGACTGTGTGCTAAACTATGCTTTAGGGCAGAAGCGAAAATGTTACAAAACAACCCTGAATGGAAAGAATGACAATGGTTGAAGCTAAAATAATATTTAAATTGTGTTGCTAATTATTATTATTAGATGCTACACTATTATTATTTAGATGCTATTGGGGCAGATTGAGGAAAATAATACAAACTAATTATTAATGTCCGTTATATTAGTATTGATATATTCCTATAATCAGAACTATTTAAAATATAATCTTGATCAATCTGATAATAAAATAGCATTGTATAATTGCTTTTAAAATTAACAATTTTTTTTAATGTTGCATTTTCGCAGCTAATCAAACTTTTTTTATACATCATTTCATGTCAGTAAATTATGTTACAATTAAAAATTTTGTACATTGAATGGATTCAATATAAATATTGATTTAAAATTCATGATTAGAAACACATAATCCATATTGTTAACAGATTACATGTCACATTAAAGACATAGAACGCTTTACACAGCGGCTAATGCACCAAGTGCTTCTGAATGGATGCTGTCCCTTTAATAGATTTCAGAGTCGTTCACATTAGACTCTTCTGAGAAAGTGAGAATATTCATAACAGCTACACAAAGATTATTTGAAGGAGAAAACTATAAAAAAGAAGGAGAAAGCGATTGTGTATTTAAGGAGAACTTTTTTTGAGGCTCCAGTCTCAGTTGAAGCATTACATAGAAACATAGTTCAGTTGGAACATTGCAAAGCTATAAAGGGGCTGTTCTTTCTCCAGCAGAACTGGAGAGCTCTTACACACAAAACAAAATGTAGTTATAGTGGTTAATGTTCTTTTATGGTGTTCACATGATACCCAAGGCCCTCAACCTTACATGGTACAAATGACGATACCCTCGAGGGCATTTTTCGAAAAATTTCTCGCAGACCTATTTGTTAAATTTTCATGGCATTTAATCAATTATGAGATTTGCTGTCGATGATTGCCAGTATTGTTATCAAAATATTATAATGTTGATTATTTGTTTCAAGAGATATTCTACCCATATCTTTTCCTGTCTCCATGCTGTCATATCGTTCCAAATAAAGGCAAAAATATCTAAAAAAATTATAGTTGAAACGTTAGGCTGACTTTATTTGGAAAATGCTCAAGTCGGGTAAAAAAAAAAAATCACAATTTCGGATCACAAACTAAATAGCGGCAATTCATGTTAGCTAAAAGAATATAGCTTTTTGTATTATATAAATGGTCTATATATATATATATATATATATATATGTATATATATATATGTATATATATATATGTATATATATATATATATATATATATATGCTAAAAGAGTACTTATTATATTGAGGGTATGGAGAAGATGCACATGTGTAATTATTCTGGACCATGAAAGAGTGTTTGTTTGTACCTACTTTGTGATCGGGGTGTCGACTGATGATGATCTGAACTGGACCTGGGCTGCACTGACTCAGAACTGTGTACACTTCATTTAGAGTCATGTTGCAAACCACCGTCTCATTGATCTCCATGATCTCATCACCACATCTGAGGAAAATGCACAGGAAACAGTGATGCACTTCGGTCACTGCTAAAATCCTGTCACCAAAATGCAGCTACAGTAGTCAATTCGGACTTAGAGTGATCTGTTCTGATGAGTGGGACTCCATACATTTTTATTTTTGACAAAACAAAAAAAAATCCCAGTGGAACCATGTGCACCATAAGTGTATAAGACAGTCTAAAACAGGTCCTTAAAAGCCTTCATTTCCACAATTCTGAAATAATGTGGAATGCATTAAAATGCATTATTATGATGGCTACACATGGCTACTGATGTCTGATGTAGCAAATGAGCTGCATTGTTGAGGTGCAGGTCACATTTTTTTACTGTTTTGAATTCTTGTGACCTCTAGAGACAGAAAGATTTACATATTGCTCCTTAAAGCACCCTCTTACAAATATATCGCTCATCTAACAGAAATTTACGATAAACAGCGTTAAATGAACACATGTATATATACATATATATACTTGCCTCAGTCGTCCGTCCATGTGAGCCACAGAACCAGGAGAAAGAGTATGAATGAAGATCCCTGGGCATCCACTGGCTGATGGGACACAGCATAAACCAATGCCCAGGCCCACAGAAAACTCTGCACACACAGAAGAAAAACCCACATGAAACATGCCTGACCTCTACAATGCTTTATGATGGGGTGGCTTTTTGTGTTCATGGTAAGAGTCTTTCCTCCAAACAATACATTTATTAATTCATTTTACAACCTGTTTATTCCCATTTGGTAATAAAAAGATTGTCTGGGTTGTCACGGGGGTCTGCCAGTGCCTATCTCCAGCAAACATTCGGCGAGAGGCTGGGGTACACCCTGGACAGGTCATCAGTCCATCGCCGGGCAACATTCACTCACATATTCACACCTAAGGGGAATTTTAATTATTCAATTAACCTAACCCATGTTTTTGGGATTGTGGGCGAACTGGAAGGCCACAGTGCAACATACTGCACCACTGTGCCGCCCACAATACATTTAGTTTCACTTTTACCAAGTTCTCCTCTGAATCTTTCAGATGTTCATTGGAAAACTTCAGATGGATGTCTCTAGCTGTGAAAATTAACAGGGGCAAGCAGAAGTTATGGTGGATTTGTGTATCATTTGGTTTTCAATTTAATTTGTCTTCTACATTCCTTCCTGTCTATCTCCGCTGTCTTACAAAAAAGGCAATTGCCTTAAATAACTACATTTATTATTATTAGGAGAACATGTAAACTCCTTTCAAGAACGCCACAGGCAATGTTTCAACTGAAAGGCCACAGTGCTACTCACTGCGCCACCCTCAGTAATTAATTTCAGCCTTTGTAAGGAGTTAATGGTATTATTCTTTAAAAAGAATTGTATATTACTACAGGGTTTTAGGGTTGATTTTTAGGTTTAATTGCCCAGATTGATCCATTTTCCATTTAATAACGTAGTATTAGGGATTTTTAGAAAGTTTTAATTTGACAAAATACAAGCATTTTCTGAGATTTGAAACCTCTACAACACATCATCCATTTTATTAAATCATTATTGTATCATTTCAAGGTTTTAAAAATAGTTGGTGTTCAGAAAAGTATTTTGACAAAACAGAACTTTGCTACTTTTCCAAATTTCTCAAGTTGTGACATTTCTAAAGTATATTTCTATATTTCTTTTCTATTTCTATATATATACTTTTACAAATTGCTACATTTACTTTGTTTGAAAGGTAAAATCTAATAATATTTTATGTGCATATTTTAATGCAAATTTTATAGCTTCGTACAAAGAGCAGCCAAGGGGTTCCAGACTGCCTTGATCCAAGCCTGTTTAAGTGTGGTCATGACCTTAAAGGGCAATATATCGATCTGGATGTTCACACAAGAATTTATTACATGGGAACATGGTTAAATAAAAGTATGGAAAGGGTATGCAGACCTTTGTGCAGTGTGATCTCCACCATTACTCTGTCCTGGGCATTCGCAGGGTCATCCATGCAGTTATATTCCCCCAGGTCAGCACTGACTTGACCGACGGCGGTGCTGGAGCTCAGAGATCTAGATCTGCATAAGAGAGAAAGCTGGCCATGGCTAGAGTGCCTCTCTGTAGCCCCCCGCAGACTCGTCCGCACCACCAGCGTCAGCAAACCCTTCTTCACTTGCTTCAGAAACATAATAACATTATATTGATTAAGCGATTGGATTATTTGGTGATTAGACTCCAAGTTTTGTGTCCACTCCAGCTTTTTTTATGAAGGAAGCAAGAGTCAATCACAGTGATAAAGCCACAGATTCTACTCACCTTAAACTTGTACAAAGCATCTTCATGGGACAAGCCATGCATAGATTCTCCATTCAGTTCCAGTATCTCGTCGCCTGTGAAGCAGAAACACTAATATAGCTTTCCATCCACTTCTGATTGGAATGCCGTTTAAAGGATTGTTTAATTAGTCGGTGAGTCCACCTTCCTGCAGTCTTCCATCTGCAGCAGCTGCTCCTCCAGGAAAGATGGTCTTCACGTAAATCCCCATTGGACCATACATGCTGTCTCTGCCTCCCACGATACTGAATCCCAAACCCTGTATGAACACAACAGGTGTAATCTGGTTTCCTTGACCAATCTATCACAATATTTAGTTTTTCTATTTTATGTTTGGCATCTTAAAGCTACATCTTTGGATGCAGGTCATGAAACCACAAGGCTCTCCCACGAAAAAAACAAACTAAATTATTGATCACTGTCACCTACACAATGTAAATACTGAGCAGTTGAACTAGAAGCTTCCTCGCTCATTAAAAATTTTCACACAACACAAACATCCATCGAGATATGTGTGTTGAATTGCCAGGCATTACCCAAGAGTTTACTGTTTTATTCCAGTTATAGCTTATATCAACATGTATTCAAGATGAAAACACACCCCAAAATTACACAAAAAAACGTTAATCCAGGGGGACTAAAGGGGGATCCAGGGGGATCCGGATGTATAGCAGGGGTTTCGGTACATAGCCCCCTAATGCACTATGGAAGAAAATGGTAAATGAGTGAAGGGGTGACTTTGTAAATTTCTTGCCAATGATACAATAAGCTAATTTTGGTCAGTAGCAAGGTTATTATCTTTAATCTTGGAACTCAAATTTCGCTGATTGATCTCCTCATTGATCTTGAAGAAGGCTGCTGGTGAATGATACATTACTGAGGGATCTGAAGATAATGTGGATGTGTAATAATATATGCATGTGTATCTTCCTCACAGCTGGTTGAATGTGAAGTGCCACAAGGTTCTATTCTTGGTTTAAATTTATTTTTGATTATACGCTATAAATTGTTGAACTTGTGAGAGCTGCTCACTATTCTATTCACTATTCTGCATCAAGGGGCTTCAGTGCTGGCTAAATACCAATGCTTGTTTTTAAAAACTCCACTTTAACAGTTATAGCAGTAAATGCACCTGGTATGGTTTCCTCCTCTGGATAGAAGCTGTGAATTTATGTAATTATTTATTAATTTATTTATTTATTTATTTATTTATTTCTCCGATGGACCAGTTTGCATTTATTACATCAGGACAGGAGGGTGTAGAAAGGATTGGGGGTAGTGAATGAGGAATGCAGGTGAGGGGGAAGATTCAGGAGTGGGAAGAATACCTACCTTTTTCTGATCTCCTTGGATTTGGAACTTAAGCCTTATGTGTGATTGTTTTCCACACCAAATCAAAATGACATTTGCATTCATCTCAATCATGTGACTCCTTGTGTTTTGAATGTTGTGTCAGCATGGTATTTTAAAACATCTGTGCTTGGGATTCTATCACAGTCCAGAGATGAGTTTCATTTTTAAGAAAAGTCCTAGGATTAGGGTAGGGGATAGGATAATTCTGTCCATGTGTTGTGTACCTTTCCATGGCCTTTCATCAAGACAATGTTGGAGATAATGAAGGCCTGAACGCTGCTACATGATGGAACCAAATGGGCTGAACTCAAAGACCGTGATGGTCTAACCACACCCTGCACAGAATTCACAACATAATTCATCTACAAATTAACAACACAGTTCACTCAAAGGATCAAAAAGCAGCAAAAGAGATTTCATTTCACAGAATTCTTCCACATGAAGCTGATGGAACATGTGCATTCCCATGACATTCATTAAAAAGTGCCAATTTGTTGATGGTTTCGTGGGAAAGCATTTTGCAGAAAGCACTTGCAGAGAAAGAGAGCACTTACTGCTAAGCCATTTATTTGATTACCTGTGTAATGACCGTCTTATCAAATAAAGTGAAACAGCTGAGAGGCAATTGTCCATTCACTGATGCTCTCTCTTTCGAAACTGTACAGTCAACGTGTGTCAAAATAGAAAAAATGTGATTATAGATGTCATAAATTGAAAATTTGCTCATAAATTGAGAATGTTGTGTTATAAAAAAGAAAGAAAATGTGATTCTGATCTTTTCTCAGAATCACAAATTGAAAGAAAGTAAATACCAATATTGATACCTATGTTACTGGCTATGTGTAAAATCCCAGAACTCTATAGAATGCTTAGGTTTAATTTTTTAATAAATTTCCTAGGCATTCTATACAATTTTTAGCCATTCTACAGAATTTGAGAATTACTGGCACTATTTATTTACACCAAGTTTAAATTAGCCATAGTGAGCGTTACAAAAATAAGCTTAAAAGCAAAAATAAAAATAAACTGAATAATAAACTTAATAAATTGAATTTTGTTTGTCCGTACACGATCTGCAAATTGCATGATTTGCAAAACATTACGGATTACCTTACATGGTGTCGCGATGACAACGCTTTACGACAAGACATCATATCTTAGTTAAAAATCGAGTAAAAGTTATTTTTTACCCATCAATCTGCCAGTATTTGACTATTGGGCTGGTGGATGCAGCATTAAAGCACAATTTTGTAATGTGATCGTGGCTATGAAAGTCATATCATCAGCCTGTTGGTAATAACGAATCATCTAACATATATCGGACACAACTCCAACAGTAATAAAAATACTATTGTTAACTGATATGTCTCATGTTTCTTGTGTTTATACCATGCATTTTTTCAAAATAGTTTAAAAGTTGCTATTTGCAGTTTTTTAAGTAGTCACAATTTTTAAAGCCACATTTAATACTTAAAACAGACCCGCTAATATATATTAAATGGACACACAATAAAGCATTTTAAAAAAAAATCACAATATAATAAAACACATTTAAAACTTTTTAGCACAGTACTTGGGATAAAGCATTTCCATCGCGACATCACGTGGTACAGGGAAACTGTGACGTGATCCGTGACGTTTTGCAAATCTGCGGATTGTGTACTGAAATGTCCTTCCTGATTCTGAAATACTTCTTAAGCAATCCATATGGGGGTGATTATACTGGTTTGGCTTTCTTTTGCCACCCATGTGAGGCACACTTGAGCATACCTGTGGAAGGCAGTGTGGTGGGAATTCCATCTGCTGAGAGAGAGATTTCCTGCTGCCGTAAATCCCTGCGACGGCTGTTGTAGCGGCATGAGCGGGGCACGGGAATAGTGCAGGGGTTTTCATAATGATGGTCTCCAAATCTCCGATCCAGTATGGTTGAACAGCTACAAGCAACGCAGCATTTTTTGAAAAATTTTTAATTTTTGAGACATTCTAATGGAAAGAATTATCATAGTCATAATTATGAGATTACTCAATATGAGACTTTGATGTTATGAATGAAAAAAAAAAATAATAAAACATTTGATAATAAGTAAAACAAAGACTAAATTCATAGTAAAAATAATCAGATAATATTAAATATTTAAGTCACAACTCTGAATTATAATGGAGAAATTTCAAGATAAAAGGCCACAACTTCTACATCTCTACGTCTCGGTAGTCTCCAGATGATTTAAGATATTTTTTTTAATGCATGAATTTATTATTTAACTGGGACCTTCCAGTTAGAAGGTTGGCGGTTCGAGGCTTGCCGGTAACCTTCCTGGAAGGAGTTTGCATGTTCTCCCCGTGCATGCGTGGGTTTCCTCTGGGTACTCCGGTTTCCCCCACAATCTCAAAAACATGCGGCAGGTTAATTGAAAGTTCTAAATTTGGTGTGAATGTGTGAGTGAATGTTTCCCTGTGATGTACTGGCGATCTGTCCAGGGTGTACCCCCGACTCTCACCCAATATGCGCTGGAGACAGGCACCGGCAGACCCCCGTGACCCCAAAAAGGAAATAATCGGGCTGGAAAATGAATGAATGAACTTTCACCAATAAGAGGCTCACAGAGACCATCACATTTCTATTAAAACTAAATGAGTTGATTTAAGTCTAATAAAATAATATCAGATTTTTTATTTTTCCATGGCTTGGTTTACTTGCGGCCACCGTAGTTTAAAACATGATAGAAAATTTGAGTTTTATTTAGAGAGCTGTGGTCATGTTGAAGTAAGATGTGTTTGTGGGTTTTCCTCACTGGTCGAATTGGAGCGTGATCTTTTACAGGACGTCTCGTGGCAGACCTGATCCTCATCTTCACAGTTTTTGCTGTCATCTTCTGATACTCTAATAATTGGCATCTGCAAAAACAAGATTTTGGTGTGTATTTCAGGTAACATTTTAAAAAGCATTTTGTTTGTTAGATATTGATACTGATACAAAATTTAAAGCTGTATTTTGGAGTGTTTAAGCCTTCAAACTATAGTTTTATGATTTGTTTGGAGGTATAACTTCTTATAATACAATTTTCTTTTTGCCACAATAGTTTGTGAGCTGTAGACTCTTTATGCAGATCATCCATGGAGGAGTAGTTGTGAAGAAATGAGTGGAAGAAGGTAGCGGTTGAGTAGAATCTGGAGTGTTTAGTCAAGGGAGTGATAGAGGAACACCCAAAAGAGGGACAGAAGGAGCGGGTAGTCGGGTGATATGAACTGTAGATCAGACGACAGATGCGGCACATGGAGGATCTTTTAACTGAAAGATGATTGGTATTGGTGCTCTGATTGGTTGATGGAGTCTCTCCAGGTGAGTTGATAGGCAATGTGATTGGTTTTTGGTCTCTTCTGGGCATCACTGACTCATGTTCTCCTAAATGTAAATGCAATTCCTACTTGTAACATAAACTCACTGTTTTACAGATTCTTGACCATCAAATGAATTTTTAGTATAAAATTATTGTACATTAGGAGTACAATTAGTTGTATTTATCAACTATTCTTTTTATACTTTTGACAAAATGAGCATCAGAGAGACATCTGATCTCTTCATTTGAGAATGTTTTTGCGAGAAGAATAATTGTGCAAAACAATATCTGGGTTTTGGTGTACTTTTAATGAACTAATTCCACTTTGAATCCTCATGATTACCGGTATATGATTTCTGTAACAATGTCTTTTGTTATTGTCCTGCGAGAACATGTAAGATATATCATATTTAACTGGAGAATTCTCAACTGAGAGGGGGGGATGGTGCAAGGTTTTTTCCCCCACCTTTAGGTTGTTGTTGTTCCTCAGTGTTTCATTCTCTCCTCGGTAGGTCTGCTGTGATTCACTGCTGCTGGTGAGCAGAGATCTGCTTTCAGATGGAGAGAAACCCTGAGGAGAAATGGAAGATAGACACACTTGTATCCTGGCATTGTCAGCTCCATCAGAGCTTGTTTCTTTTCTCTGTCCTCAATCAGATTACTTCCTGTTGCTATTAAGGTCTGCTCGGTGTCTGAATAGATCTGCAGTTTAATCACATCTGCCAAAACTCTAGGTCTGGGTTCAAAAAGAATGATATGAAAGAATCTTCCTTACTTCAGACTTCATCTGAGGTTTCCGCTCTGTGTCAGGCTCTGGCTTGTGCGGATTGTTTGTCATCTGTCCATCAAACGGGGCGAGCCGCTCCCCAAAGTAGAGGTACTTGTCCCTGGAGACAGAAAACAAAAAATGAAGGAGACGGGTATCTCCAGGCTGGAGTAAATAAGCGTAGCTGGAGATGGGGTGAGGTTCGAGGAGAGGAGCATGAGGTCATTTTCAAAGGACCTACTTCCGTGTGTAGTTATCAGGAACGTTATGGTAACCATGGTCCATCGCTTCTTCTCACACACGGGTGCTGCATCGATATTGTGCCGGAAGAAAATACCCCTGTTGTGATTACCAATCCATTACCCATCCATTCCATGTCTTTCCCGCTTAATCCCTTTTGGGGTCACTGGGGTCTGCTGGTGCCTATCTCCAGCGCACATCGTGCGAGAGGCAGGGGTACACCTTGGACAGGTTGCAAATCCATCGCAGGCTAACATTACCACGAATCTCAATATTATTAACAGATTTCACAAAATAGAATCATACAAATAAATTTGTTTAATATTATGGATTATGGATTTACTCACTCAAACAATATTTAATGGCTCTAGTTATAAAACAATTTATTCTTAAAAATACACAAAAACTAGTTAAAAAGCAGTTGAAATTACTAACCCCTCTGTTTGCGTTTCAAAAAGCTGATCAGATGTTTACGGATGTCAACATCAGTGGAAAAACTTGAAAACTTAATTTTGAAAATGCTGTGCCCTTCTTCTGCAGTCACTAAAATGTAAAAGTTTTTTTTTTAATAGACTTGTTTGGATTGAGGAAACAAGGATTGGGGTAGGACCGGAAATGGACAAAATGTACAATTTCAGAAAGGAAGTGTATCATGAGCCTCAGTGCAAGTAGTCCATAGTTTACCCGACTGCATCAGAGTGTTATCAACAAGGTTTGGGTTAATGTGAGTCTCCGGTGCATTTTTAACTGACGAAGTAGCTTGCGAGAGGATCCCTGCTCCTAGAAGCTCAATCTTTACCTGTGCAGATCTCCAGGAACAGGCATTTGCTTGTCCGACCTCTGAAGTGTGGCATCAGGCATCTGTAGTGCATCCTCCCGTGTGGTCACACACATTCTCCACAAACTGCTCTCCTGAGCGAGAACAAAGAAAACAAACCCTGACTTACACAAGGCCAGATCTGTTCATTCAGAGGAACAGTTGTTAACTACCAGGAAAAGCATGGTTCCGCAGTCAGAGGCTTTATTAGCTGTGTTTATTAAAGCAGGAGCCACATCATTGACCTTTACAACCTCATCATGAAGAGGTTCAGTGTTTCACGGGTTAACTGAACCAGACGAGGAGGTAAAACAGCAGAACAAAGCTATTTTTACCACCGTGTGACTGACTGTGTATGAAGCAAGTAAGGGATCAATGTCACTTTTTGTACACTTTTCTAAAATTGGTATGAAATCTTTCAATTGAACTACATCACCCTTAAAAAATATAAAGGTATTAAAATTGCATTAAATGTCCTTAACACATTTAGAATGGACCGATCAGAGATTCTAAAGTGACAATACTCACAAAGTTGCAAAAAGGAAGTACAGTATTCTAAAAATGTACATTTATATTTTCATCTCTGAGCATCCTTCATTTGCAGATCTTCCATCACTCGTACACTTTCTTCAGAGGCTTTTTTGAAGACATAAAATATTCAGATGATCAGTTGGGAAACAGTGTATCCCATGATGCAACTTGATTGACTTGACCTTTTGTTTTCAGTGTTATGAATAAATCAGAAGATGGTTGATGCATCACAGTCTTAATTATTATTGATCGCCTCCATGAGGGCAACAATGCTCAAAATGTTGACTTTTTAAAGACCTTTTTGTGCTCAACTTTTCATTAGAAGAGTGACATAAAGATCAAGATTTGAACGTCCGAGTCCCAATTAGGACATGGGGGTTTGGCCACCCTCCCCATGGTCTGATTGCTCCAAGTGCTGAGCATCTTAAAAAAAAGTGGCGCGAGATAAGGCCGAGTTCCATTTCTTTCACTTAATTCTTCCCCTACATCTTCCCCAAGGGCTGAAAATATACCCCTATGAATCTAGACACCCCTTACAAAGCCATATTTGTAAGCCAAACGTTTCAAAGGGATCTTTTCAAAAGACATCATTTCACAAGTTACATTTTATTTAACTTACCCCTTTGATTCGAACCTTCCCTACAAACAAAGTGCTATATAACCCTTCAATTTCACCCCTTCTAATTCGTTCAAAAATAACTGGGAAACCCCTTTGCCTTGTGAAAATGTGCAGAATCTGGAACCTAAAAATCCAAACTCTTCAGCCATTCTCCAGATCTGGCGATAGCATTATTAGCTTAGCAGAGATCATTAAATCTGATAAGACCATCCAAATGTCACTAGATTAACTTTGATCAGTAGAAGTTCATCTGTGTTGTGTAGTCATCAAAAGTATTGAGTGAAATAAACGATCACTGAGTGACAAACTCCAGTACATTTAGTCCTGCATTTCTAATGTCATCCATGAACTTCAACATATGTAAACCCTTACCTTAATGGAAAAAGATCTTCTTGCCATTCGTGTTGGTCCTTGAGGTATTATGGTCTTCTCCAGATGCCCTCCCTCTTGAGGGTCATAGGGGGGACTGGAGGGGTCCTCATTTGTGCTAGAGCTACAGATGAGCAGAGACCGTGACAGTGCAGAGAGCTTCACCCCTGTACCCCTCTCCATTCTCCTGGTTCCTCTATGCAGAGGTGGAACAGCCACTGATGGAGCTTTCCTCCCAGCATGCATCGCTGCTAATGGAGGGGGCCGCTCTGGAAAGAGAGAAAAGTTTGACTAAAGTTGTTTAGGTAGTAAATGTATGCAGGTGTCATACCCAGGAAACTGCTCACCTAACATATGATTTGGGGAGACATTATTTGCAGTTTTGCCAGATTTGATAAGTAACGACTGACTTTGTGAGACACGAAGTCTGCTTCGTTTACTTATCATATTTATCAATCCTTTCCCATAAATCTGTTAATTTGCCGTAGAGAGCCACAGGTAAACAATGCTATTTCAGCATGTAGGAATCTCCAGTTTGCTTTGGTTACTTTGACCCTGCAGCTTTTCTCCCAGAAGCCATTGCTACTAATGGAAGGGCTGCTTTGCAGAGCAATTAGAAAATCCAGTTAGGAGGAGGTTCTGCAGAGCATTAAGTGTTCTCAGAAAGCACGCAGACCAGAGACTAGAGCGCTTTTCTTCTCTGAACGAAGGGCAGAGGAGAGAGCTGTTGCTTTATGGCTGTGAAAATGCTCAAATAACAATATGAATAACAATTTGTAGATTTTCTTTTTAGCATCTGAAATCTACTTTCAAAGGGAGTTGATGTTTAGGCGGTGCTGTTTTTGTGTTACAAAAGCTTTTGAATATTTCTTGTGTCTTGATTTTTGTGTTTAAACGACCTTTACGTTAAGAACTCTCTGTGTCCAGTCGAAATTTTCTGGAACACACTACATCCTAGTTACAAGATGTCAATCAACTTATAAGGTTCTCATTATGTTTGTTTGTTTAGTTTTCTGTCACCATGCTGTACATTTTACATATGGGATTCCACATGATTTTAAACCCGATTTGAGATACGTTTTGTCCCATGTTCCGGAGCTTTAGCCCCACGGTCAAAAAAACAATGGCTACCCCCTAAGCTTTGTTTTCATAGAACATGGATTAAAATGTTAAAAGTTGTGTTTTATTTGATTTCAAGATTACATTATTATTATTATGTATGTCAAAGCCAATATATAGTTAGTGTTCTTCGCTTCGTATTTCTTCTCCAGAATGTTGGATCTACAGCCACCGAGCTTTGCCAAGACTTCCAAAATGGTCTGACTTAAGTTGCTATATCTTTTCAAATTGGTAGCACTAAAAGAATTCTGTGAAAATCGTTGAGAATGCTGGGAACATTTACTTTATATGGGGTCAATGTTTGTGAATCTGTAACTACACCTGAGAACCTCAAAGATTTTTATCATTTGAACCCCTAGGCTCTATAAGGGGTTAGAGATTTACCTTTGACTTATAATGGCCACTGAAAAAAATGGGAAAAATATCTTCAAGATAAAACATGATAGAGAAAGGTTTTTTTTTTAAAGATAGTCATAGTATTAATTTAGTTTTTTATGAGATCACTGATTTTTATGAACTCCCTAGCAACAAAACCTTACCTTAGCAACCAAGCTTTCTGAACTCTTATCTCAATTTTGGCTATTGACAGAGACATGGGGTTGGTTTATGTTACTCACAGTAACATTGGGATCATTATGTTATCTCAGTGATTCCTTGATAGCTAACAGTCTGTTCACCATAGCAACCAAGTAAGTATATCAATATCTCAGTGTAGGACAATCATAGTGACATGGGGTTGATTTCTTTCACTCAAAGTGACATGGGCATCACAATATAGGATGTCACTGTCACCTCCATAGCAACCAGATTGTTTATTCTAGCAATCAATTTTCCATTTCTCAGTTTACGAAAGTCATAGAGACATAGAGTTTATGTTACTCATATTGATGTTAGGAACATTTTTTTAAATTTAAACAGCACTTTTACAAGTCAAAATCAAAGTGTGTGTTAAATTTTAGCCATCTACTCCATATGCTAGTCTAGTTCTTTTTTTCTGATCATGAAGAAATGACAATAAATGTTATTTAAAGTAATGGCAACCCTGGGGAAACGTCCTTTGTACATTTAACCAAAGTTTGACAACCCTAATCAGAGAGACAATTAAAAAAATACTAATAATATGGGATCAACTCAGTGACCATCAGTGAAAACTGCTCATGTTAGAAGAGTGTTTGAGCTCAGTGGAATATCAAGGGATCTAAACCCAGTGGATTTATTGTTTTCTGCCATACAGCTATGATGGGATCTTCCATGCATTATAAATGATCTCCAGCACATACAGCGATGTGCATTAGCCAACATGACATCAACAAGAGCTCATCTTCATCAGGGAATAATGATGTTCTGGGACTGACTGCAAGCCTCTAAATCTCAAAAATCTGAAAATGAGAAAGCAGAGTGTTTGATGACGATGATGTCATTGTCACATGATGCTGACCGAGAGCATTACCAAGGACCAAGATTATACGGGATGGAGAGTTTTTCAGAAACTCGGATCCCCAGTAAAATTTCTTTGTGCATTTAGATTTTTAAAGGGGATCTCATATGAATATCACACTTTCAAGGTGTTGGAAAGAAATGTGGCTTTTTAGTCTGTGTACTGAATCTCCATGAAATGATTCAAATAACGATTAAAAGATGTAGTTCTCTGATTATCTACTACTTTCGATAAGAATCTGAAGTTCCTGTACTATTTACCGTTTTTCCAGTTCATCGTGAATACAATTTAAATTGTATCTCTGCTAAGTATTTCAATCAATGTCTATATTGTTTGAGTCACAACCTAAAGTGTGTTTGGGTTTCTGGCCCTGATGCTATAGTTTGATACACCTGATTCAATAGAGTTTGATAACCCTGGTACAATGGAGTTTGATACCCCTGCTGCAATAGAATTTGAGACCCCATTTACAATAAAGTTTGATGCCACTTGTGCAATAGAATTTAATACAACTGTAAAAATGGAGTTTAATAACCCTGATACAATAGCGTTTGATCCCCTGGAGCTATAAAGTTTGAAACCCCACATACAACAGAGTCTGAAACTCCACAAACAATAGAGATGATACCCCTGGTGAAATAGAGATTTATACCCCTTGTGCAATAGCGTTTGATTCCCCTCGTACAATAGAGTTTGATATCCCTGTTGCAATAGAGTTTGAAACCACTTGTGAAACCACAGACTTTGATACTTCTGTATCAATAAAGTTTGATACACATGGTACAATAGAGTTTGATACCCCTGGAGCTATAAAGTTTGAAATCCCACAAACAAAAGAGATTGATATCCCTCGTGCAATTGAGTTTGATTCCCCTCGTACAATAGAGTTTGATACAATTCATACAATAGAGTTTAATAGCCCTGTTGCAATAGAGTTTGATACCCCAGGCACAATAGAGAATGATACCCCAGGTATAATAGAGTTTGAAACCCCTGGTGGAATGGAATTTGATACCCCTGATACATTAGAGTTTGATACCACTGCTAAAATAAAGTTTGACACCCCTGATGCATAGAGATTGATTCACCAGGTATAATAGAATTTGATACCGTTGGTGGAATAGAATTTGAGACCTCTGATGGATTAGAGTATTGACCCCTGGTCAATAGAATTTGATGCAATCAAATACAATCGAGATTATAGAGTTTTATAGTCAGGCGGAATAGAATACTCCTGGTGAATAGAGTTTCATAACCCCAATATAATGGAGTTTGATACCCCTGATGCAATAGAGTTTGATAAGCCTGGTACAATAGTGAATAGAGTTTGATAGCCCTAATTCTACAGAGTTTGACACCCCTGGTGCAATAGAAAGCAAAAATCCACAAACACAAAATCGATTAAATGAAGTGTCGTTGCTTCATTTATGGCATAATAAAACTGTGATGTGCTGTAAGTGTTTATTGAATTGCTCGGATGCTTTTATGGCATTGATCTAAAGTATTGTTTAATGCGACTCTAGGCTTATTTTGTTTTAAAGGGATTGTTAAAGTGTATTGGGTTATTTAGTGCATAGCAAGTGGATATTAATTTCAGAAAAGGCGTTGGGACTAAAAAAATGGCTGATGAATATTTGTTTTGTTTGATTGCATATTTGTTCACGCGATTTGTCATAAAATTGCATATATTATAAAGTCTGAATTTATGCTTCCTTTTCAAAGCTGTGACTGTGAGAAACCTCTTTAGAGTTTCCACTGAAGCTTCCATGAAACCACAGCAGATGAGTTTGGAATGAAACCAGAGTAAGTTCTGGATCAAACATAATTTCAGACTAATAAATCACCATACACCTAAACTCCTTCACCCCACTAACACATTTATACGACATTAATCCATATCAGTTCAATGGAAAGACCTCAGCTTGGCTCATGTGGCAAATCTCCCCTGAGAGAACTTTAAAATTCCACTCTTTGAAGATCAGAAAGAGCTGAACCGAACACTACATTACCCAGCAGCCCATTTATTTTGCCCTGTCAGCTTTAATAAAACAAGCTAATAATAAAAAAATAATGGTACTTTTTAATTGTTGTGCACCACACATTTCAAGCCTTCCAGTATGAAACTAGAATCTGTGGTTAATAAATAAAGTTATAATAGTTACCCAAATTATCTTCTTAACACATTCATAGGACAGAGGACTTCAACATACAACTTTAACATCAAATTCAAGTAAAGAATTTATCACAGATGATATGAATCAATACTGTTTAAAAAGAAAATGAACGAACAAGACCCCAAATCGCTGCCATCTAGTGGTGAAAAGAAGGGTTAACCTTTGGAAGTACAATAGCTGTGATATGGCTAGTTTTTTTTATTTTGTTTTTTTAGTTTTGGCTCAAAAAAGTACAATGGAACAAAAAGGGCTTTGGTCAGGAGATATTTGCATGTTTTGTTTTATACATATATATTTTTTAAATGAAGTTAAATGTACTTTTTAATTTTACAGTGTCAGCACTGTAAAAGACCTGCAGTCATAAGAAACTAATGTGATATACTGGTGTCCAAGCTGTCTGAAGGCAAGTCATGCAAGGGTTTCCTAGCTCAGACACATCTCTTTATGGTTTAATATCAGGCTCTGATATCATGTCAAAAGGAAAAGGTCTTGTAAAGCTTTAATAAACACAATTAGACGTCAAATTAGATAAAACGTCACATTTTAAATTAGATAAAACGTCATATTTTAAATTAGTCAGTACTGTGCTAAAGAAATGTTAAACTATTGTTTTTTTTTGTATCAAAGTGTGAAATGTTTGTCAGTACAGAAAGCATCGATGAGCTGGAGATTGGTACAATGATGTGTCTGCAGGTCACAGTGAAGTATGGTGGAGGCTCCTTGAACCCCTCTGTGATTATGTTGTGAAGATATCTCACATGCAAATCCTCGTTGTCTTGTGTTTTGTGGTTGAAAATGTTTAATAAATTCCCAAACGACCCCAAAGAGCAAGCTGTCTACCCTCACATGTAAGCAATCCCTTCAAAAAGCTTCAAACGTAAGAACATTCTGAAAAAACGCCAAAAATAACAAATTGGCAGACAAGGCTTCCAAACACACACAGAGAGAGAAGGAGAGAGTGTGTCCGTGATTCATCCAGACATCCATTAAGGGAAACAGAATTAGCTTGTGTAGGAGCCACAAACATGCTGCGAGGCTGCATCAGCTGAGAGTATTTATGAGTGCTGTGACGCCTCAAACACTGCCTTGCATTCAGTATGAGACTGGATCTGTTCTCTATGATTATTAGAAGCCTGACTCTGTTCACATCATCCAAAAATCCAAAAATCTGTTCCATTGGTTAAAACAACAGATTTTTTTGCAAACAATTGAAGCAGGTCTAAGTTAAAGTCTATGCACAGAAAAGAAATCTGGTTTCTTTTTATTATTTGGTGCACCGTATCAAAAACTACTCAACAAGTGAAGTACTACTCAACTTCAGGCAGTACCATTCCAAGAGTTAAGCATGGTGGTGGAGACGTCATGCTATGGGGTTTGCAAGGACTGAGAGCAAAGTACAGGGATAACTTACTCTTGACCTTAGTCTGGGACGATACTTTGTCTTTGAGCAGGGCAATTACCCAAAGCGCACAGTCAATAAATCAAATGTTAAGTGTCAAGACAATTCTGTGAATGTCTTTGAGTGGCCGAGCTAAAACTTATGAAACTTTTCTGGAGAGATCTGAAGATGCCTGAGCAGAGAATGCTTAAAAGCTACTACGAAGAGAAAGCCAAAAAAAAGATTCTGAATTGTGGCATCATATTGAAAACAATCTGTATCAAGCAGGATATAAAGCTGTGAATTTATTCATTTCATTATTAATTTCATCATTAGAGGGAAAATGTACTGGACTTTTGACAGAGACACATGGGAGTGGTTTGTCAAGTGGAGCTTTAAAAAGTCTCAAATTCTCTCAGGCAGAGTCTTTTCCAGTCAAACTGATTTTGTTCATATTACCCAATAACCAAAACCACCAAAGCTAATCCTGAACTCAATTACTCCATCCTGAACTCAAAACTTTTTATAACAGTAATAAATGACATCCTGGTTTCAGGCCTGCAGTAAGAATCCGCATGTGTTGTGTATTACATTATTATATAATCCTGTTATGCTAGCACTGATGCATTGGGCAGATTGGGTGCCCGGTGATGGATCCGTCTCCATCCGATCCGATTAAGACAAACATTAGCGTCTGGAGTCCCGAGATGCACGCAGATTTGTGCCTCTGGGATGTGCTTGTATATAATGAGGCATGCGATGCGGTTTACGCTGCATATGTTTGATCAGCTCCATTCAACACGTCACGTCTTAACGGGTGGTCCACCCACCTTGTCAGAAACTGGATTGTCTATATTACTATTTATAAGTGTTTTAATTATTGCTGACTGTTGAAAATAGTTTCAAAGGCTCTGTTTTATTTACATTATTATACCTAAAGATTATAAGTTTAGTCTGGCAGTCACAGACAAAGGCAAATCGATATTCATGTATCTCTTCCCTCCATTTCTTGTATAGAGCAAGAGGAGGTGTCATCACATCGGGCGAAGCAGCCAATTTTTTTTTGGGTAAAATATTTACAAAAAAAAAATACAAAATATTAATTAATTCATTTTCATGATTGCTTATTCCCTTTCGGGGTCACAGGGGTCTGCTGGTTCCTATCTCCAGCTCACATCAGACATCGCAGTGCAACACACACATTCACACCTAAGAGAAATTTAGATTACAAAATATCAATAATAAAATAGAATAATAAAACCTGATAATTCAACTATTTGGTTAGTTTTAGTTTCTCTCAGTAGGAGTTGCTCTGTTTATAACCAGAGCAATGGTGCCAACACGCTACAAATATGGCAGACCCTCCAGCTTTTTATTCTTGTATTAGGATTGCGGGAAAGACAGTCATCTTGGATGAAAACTTGCTTGTGATTGAGACAATGGCTCATATTTCAGAAGGAACATGACCCTAAGCACACGGCAGAGACATCAAAGTTGAGGTTTATGAGAACTATGTCCAAATCCTATTCATCCATATACAAATGCCTGAGTAAAGATGCTCCCCATAAACCTGATGGAGCTTAAGAGCTACTGCAAAAAGGATTGGGCCAAAACCCCAAAAAATAGGAGCGTCTTTTTTGCATCTTTTTCAAACAATGGAAATCAAAGGTGCATCAACAAAATATTGAGTTAAAGGAGAAATTTAAGGCTGATGGTGCAGTGAACAAAAATGCCAAATCATCAATTGTGAAAGGTTCTTATTGCAGGGGTGTTTTTTTAGCAGAAGGAACACAAATACTAAGACTAAGAATACAGACGTCTTGGATGAAAACTCACATGTGATCAGACTGAAATGATGGTTTATGTTTTATCAGGACAATGACCCTAAGCACACAGCCAGGAATTCAAAGGTGGTCTAATATTACCTGAGCATAGATGCTGCCCTGGGTTAGCTTAAGAGCTACTGCAAAGAGGAAATGGCAAATCTAATTTTTGGCCCCAAATCAGCAGATGCGAAACGTGCCGTTAAAAAACAATCACTAAAGCTAAGCATCGAGTCTTGTATGCAAACCCAACAGAATATTTTTTTATTTATCCTTGAGACCATTTGTCTGTAAGCTTTGGTTGGCAGTAATGTAATTTGAGTGGAATTAGCCTGAACTGGTCAAAATGGTTGCAAATGAAGAAGAAGAAGAAGAAGTAAACACTTAGGTGAAGGGTTTGCCAAAACTGGGGTAATGTTTATGTAATCCACATCATTGACACCAGTATTCTGCTGTGTAGATAATGGAATGTTTATAATTAGTGTCCAAACCCTGTGTCTGTAGCTAAACCTTCATTGGCAATATATTTATAAAGAAACAACCCCTTTATTGATCCAAAATTTGTACTTTTAGCCTTACATGCAGCTGTTTTGAAAGTCCTTAAATGCTATTAAGTGAACATGTCACGATCCCAGCCATTAGCAGTGTGTGTGTGTACTACATCAGACTATGTCACAAACTGATAAACTGTAGTGTGTTGACACAGATGGCTACTGTTGCCACTACTGCATCTGTTATGTACATAAAGGTTTAACTTTCTTCAGCTCATTATCTTCTCTAAAACAAGACTCTATTTTGCAAAAACCGTCGACCAGCAGATTCTTCTGTTCACTTTCGCAGGAACTGGCATCTCAGGCGCTAAACTCTGCTGGTCCTACAGCTCTGGAGAAATGAGGGGTTCCTCAACGTTCAGTTCTTAGGTTCCCATCATCCACAAACATGTCCTCTCTTATTGATGATCCTCAACAAAGTCATCTCAACATGGATGAAGAGTAATCATTTAGAGCTCAATATAGCAAACAATGAGTAAATCTCACCGTCCAGTACATCTTCACTATACAACTGGAGCCCTCCACAATCTCCCAAGAGATTTTCAATGAGCAGCTAACATTCAAGGAACACATCGTTACCATTTGCTCTGTTCAACATCAGAAAGATTAGAGCATTACGGTCATATCTAGAGTGCATTTCCGTCTTGTGCGGACCTTTGCATCCAGAACTCAGCGGCTCAACTGGTTTTCATGGAACTCTGAAGATCTCATGCCACTCCTCTCTTCATCTCTCTCCATTGGCTCCCCATTGCAGCTTGTGTTAAAGATGCAAACTCACACTTTTGATTCAAGTGTTTTTTGTTTTTTTTTGTATTTGTAAAAAATAGGAAAAGTAATATTAAATCGTAATTCCAGATGTATTCAGACCAAGCCCTCTAATGACCTGGGGAGTTTCATTAGAAAGCCAGAAGAAGCAAGACTATTCGTCTATTTCAGGATCAGTGGTTCTGATCTGAATAACATTGCTTCTGCTCTGTGTTTATTACTATGCTCAAAGCAGGTAGCATCTTGGCTCCGCCCTCTTCTAGAGTTTGTTTCAGTTAATTTACCTGTTTAGCATCAAAGCCCTAAAACAGGTACATCCCTTGAAATATTTTAAATTTTAAAATAATTTTATAATTGTTACACAAAACCCACACCCCTATAATGTGCTCAAAAGTGTTGCATTTTATAGAGTTTTATTCGATGATTGTTATAATTGTTCGCTAATTACCATTTTTATAAAATGATTCTTTTAATAACTGTTGTTCATTTGGATGATCTGGCAAATGTTTTGCTGAAATCACATAAACGTTTAGGACTCAAAAAAGAAAAAGAAAACATTTTTTAGGTTTACCATTTAGTTAGATTTTTTTTTTCAATTATTCTAAATGGAGGCTAGTTTGCATTGGAAAATTATTTTATGAGATCCATTGGAGTTGGCGAGAGAAAAAAAAAGTCAATTTCCAGGCTATACAATTCAAAAGAATTTGTTTCAATAAACAAGTAAAATTAGTGGTGAACCCTAGAAGCGAGCTACATCGTCCTACTTAAGTCAGGTGACCCATAAGAGCCAGTTTTATACCAGTTGTATGAGTAAATTGTGTACCAGAGCACATAAAAAGCATGTCAAAGAGAACCAGAAGATGAATGAATAGCAGAAGATCACAGAGATAAGAGGAGGTTGAGTAATTCAGAGTTTTTCATTTATTCAGTAATTCATTTACATTGACAAGAAGACCTTTATAACTGTTGTTTTCCCCCCAATCGGGATGCACTTTGAATAACAGGGTCTATATACAAAAATCTTCCTTAATGGTGATCTTCTGAATAGATTAAAAAGCAATTTCACTCAACTCACATTAACGAATAGCTAATAAGTAGCTAGTTCTATCGAAATGTAGTTTTCACTCAATTTTGCCCTTACAATGTTGATTTAAAACATTTTACACTTGGCTTAGTATGTTAATGAAACTTTCAAGCATTGTCCTAATTAGTTTTTGTAGTCATGTCTTTCTGAAAGTCTTATTTTTACAAAACATATGTTTCCTTAAAAAAACACTGAACTCGTAGACCAACCTTCAACAAAATTTCTGCATAGATGCCAACATCTAGCTATTTACAACTCGTCTCATAGGTGAGAACTCTTTGGACAATCAATGATTATTGTATGGAAGTTACATTTCTTAGCTTTAAGTCCCATCTGAGTAAAGAATTCTAATGATCAAAAAACACTCACCAAAGCTGAGCATCTTTACAACAGAAGAGTTTGAAGCGTATTGTGATTCGGAGGCTCGACCTTCCTGCTGTTCAGCTGAGTACTCCAGAGGGAAGAGGCTGGTCATTGAGCAGAAGTCCTCCCTAAGAAACACTCGCTCTCTCTTTCCTTCTCTCACTCTCTCTCCTCGAGAAGAGCCAGAGGCTGTCTGGGAATTGAGAGGGAGAGTTTGTAACTGCTGCCTGAACTAGTCCCTCCCCCAATTCATGTTTCATGAATACAACAACACCTCAGAAAAAGAAACACAGAAACAGAGTAAAACTTAAAAAAAAGGTTGGTGCCATCGGTAGCACTGCTGCAAACCACTTTGGAGGGTTCTGGTTTTAGGGGGAATTTGCATGTTATCCATGTTCCTGTGAGTGTTTCATTTGGCTTCCTTTCACAGCCCTGGAACCTGTAGCGAGTGAATTGAAGACTCTAATCATGAAGCACTAGCTACCAGGAACACGCTGCTATAGAAAATGCATTAATGGAATTAAAAACAGTATAAGTGGGAGCCACTGTTGTTTCCCCCCTATATGGGAATTCATTTTCTTTCCCTTATTAATGTCAAGAGATGTCGTGTGCATGCCAGAGAAGAACACAAATACACAATCCACAGAGCTAGCAGGTGGCTCTATGAGTGTATAATCACATAAGCTTATCAATCTGTTCAGAATGACAGGCTCATCATGCCAGATTTTTTTCATGAAAAATCAATGAAGAATCTGGTAGGTACCACCAAATATACATCCATTTCCCGTGCTTTGGTTACAGGTCAATTTAGTAGTAGTAGATTTTGACAAAGTAATCCCAAATTACCCAAATTATTGAGTGTTTTAACTTTTACTTGTATTTTAAAAATTGTAGAAGTAGGAGTTTAAAGCATGATCATGATCGTTCCCAGGTTATAAGAAAAATAACAACAAACTCAGTTGTACAGTTCAGATGGTCGCTTTTATGAACAGAAAAAACAATGCAAATGCCCATAGAAGGGAAAAACCTGATTTACTTGCTGATAAAATAAAATTACATTTATGTATTTAGCAGACGCTTTTATCCAAAGCGACTTACATTGGGAGTAAACATCAAGCAGTTTGTTACAAAGTGGATTGATCAGAAGACATACACATAGAACACATTCAAGCTAGTACAGAAAGTGAATTCAAATCAGTGCTTCAGAGGGGTTTTTTTTAATTATTTTTTTTTATAGTTAAGTTAGTAAGTAAGTGCTTATGTTAAATTAGTAAGTAAGTAGGTTAAGTTAGTAAGTGCTCTCGAAAGAAAATAATACAGCATTAGCCCAGAAACCATTAATTCATTTTCCAACCCGCTTATTTTTGGGTGGTTCCGATGTCTGCCGGTGCCTATCTCCAGCACACATTGGGCAAGAGGCGGGGGTCGCCTGGACAGGTTGCCAGTTAAAACAGTTGTTTTGTAAGTGTGAAAACAACTTTCAGTCCCAAAGATCTATTCCAGAATTTTTGTTACATGGTCCTGGGCAGGAATAGGTGGGACATGGCTCAAAAGAGGAAGTTGCCTGGTTTGCTAATGTGATGTAACCACTGTTCGACAAACACTCAAACGAAATGCCATTCCATAGTCCTCAGTGACACACGATCCAATTTTGAACCTAGATCTTCTGAGTAAGTGTATTGTATACATGTTCAATCCTACTGTGCTTGGTATCATTGGTGGGCATCCTTCTTCCTCAGTGCTTTCCTTGACCCTACCGCCTCCTGCAATGTTTTTTCCTGTATCATGTCTATATGTGCTTGGTTGCAATCACATTTTTTAACCTGCTCCACACTGCCCTCTGTGAAGAACAGTGCGGAAGAGGGTCTTATTTTTGAGCCATCTTACCCACTGTATAGCCATTTCTCTGTTTCTTTCTTAAATCCTACCTCCAATATTGGCCTGTCTTCTCACCTTGTCTATGTTTGTGGCCAGAGGGGTTCAATTTCTCTGCATCTAACAGTGAAAGTGACAAATAAAGGCTTGATTGGTTGATTGATTGATTGATTGATTGATTGATTGATTGATTGATTGATTGATTGATTGAACACCTCTAGTAGCTCAATGGTGTACCCAGCATCCCAGGTCCACCCCAATGCTCCATGCCCCAACATCTATCTCTCTAATGGATTCTTCATGGCAGCAGGATGTTGCTTCATAACAGGCTAAAATATCAGACTTACCGGTACATCAGAATTACGATGTTCCCTTTTTTATTTACCTCCTTTCACAAGATTGCCAGCCAAATAAGCATATGTGGTGGGTTTTTCGAGTAAGGAGTCTGTGACCATAAACCTTCTACTGGTGAAAAGGGTGTAAGTAGGGTAGATTGAATAAACGCCACCGTTTTCAGGCTTGATCATGCTTATACGTGGTAGAAATGATGAGGTGAAGTGAAGACACTTGTTGTTAACAGCCTAGACCGGATAAGCTCTTTTGATCTGTACTTTCTCCTACATTAAACAATTACTACACTTACAAAATAGCTTCTTGTAGAGAGGCTGAAGGATGTCTGTTTCTCAATGCATCCTAAATGAAATCTCTAGTGTAGGAAATAAAGAAGTTTCAGCTATTCTGGGACTTGTAGAAAAGCGTGCGATTCTAAAACAGCATGAGCTTGTTTGCATCTGCAGACTTTGACTTGAGTCTTGAAGAAATGAAGGGGTTCTCTGTCTGATGCGTTACAGCTCTCCTGGACACACTGAGCTGGGGTTAAATGAACCCTTTGGGGTAATTTACCTTGATTAGCCCCAGGCTTAGAGTACAGAGAGTCTCTCAGTCAAAGTGCCACGTTGCTCTGAATGGAAAGTCTGTGAGTCCACCTGACTGGGTAAATAGGAATCCTTCCAAACAAGCAGATGGGGTTCAGATTGGGCAAATTAGACCTTGTGCCACAGTTAGGTTTAAATTTTTTGCTTAGTATCTGGTATTGAATAAATAACCAAGACGGGGGAGTTTGACCTAATTGATAGCTTTTAAATGTGATTAAAAATTTGGATTGAAACATTATTTGAGATGTTGACATATCCCTATCTGAAAGGAGTTCAATTAGGGTCCCTCCATTCTTTCCCACCCTCACACACTGTCTTCTGGCTGACCAGAAAGTTGTGAATTATTTCTTCTTTAGAATTTTTTTTTCACCTACAGTCTAAAATCATATTTTATCATAAAAAAATCATATTTTATCCCGTATTTAACACAGTCCGCAATGTATTGCAAACACTAAAAAACAGCAGAGTATTGTTAAAGTCGTCTATAAAGGAACAAATATTGCATTGACCAGAATACATGGTTTTCTATAGTATGAACATGTTTTGATAGAAAACATGTTAAAATCTTTTTCTTAACAGCGTCAAACTCCTCTCAGGAAGGCCCCCAGATTGCCTTAAATCTGCAACCTTCTAATAATGCTGCTCATATAAACTAGCTACATTCAGATACTTTCTATTCGATGGAAAAATCATACATTAAGTGGTGTCCTGTTTTTTGTAACATTTATAAAAGCAATATTACAAAAGCAATATGCCATATATTGTTGCTATTTTTTAGTATAGTCACAGTTAACTTGTTGCAAGTTAACAGCTTAAAAATAAACAGTTGACAGCTAAAATCGTGAATCCACACCTCCCCCCCCTCTCTCTCTCCCCTTCTCCCTATCTCTCTTTCCTTCTTCCTCTCTCTATCTCGATGTGATGTTGGAGTGTCGCCCTCTGCAGGAGAACAGTAGTAGTAGCACATGGATACTTGGCAGTATAAGCCTGTTACTGCCCTCAGCTGGTGAACTACAGAACAATATTTTTCATTACCACGCTTTAGCAGTTAAGCATTTAAATGGATTTTAATAGATAAACATATAATTACTAGGTGAGTGCTTGACAGTTAATGTAGGGGGGCTGGGCACCATTAAATAAACAACTATTTTACCAGGGGTGTGGAGCTTTTCAACTCAAAAATGTGTTCTGCTCTGAGGCATGAAATCACACAGATGATTGTGAAATGGTGTGATTTCATTTTTGGTTCAGCAGCTGACATATTTCTGTGATTTTTATAAATGTCTAAGACATCCCATTGAAGTCAATGGGAGAGAGAAGCTGAATCCAAATATTGTGAGCAACCCATTTTGAATTGTACTTCGAGGGAAGTCACTGTCTCATGGGGATGTTAGTGCTTTTTTAACCCCATTTCAACCACTGCGCCTTTTCCATCAGTTCACTGCACTAAAGTGTAAATATAACATGTACAAGTCCAAGGGACCGCAATTTTACGTCAGTGCATGACAAAATATTACCAGCAACAGAGACGAAAGGGGCATTTATCTTTGGGTAGAGGTGAAAGTTGACTTTGGCTCTAATATTTTAACAACAAACAAACAGCACACTTTTATTTTAACATTAATCCAAAGTAAACTTTACAATGTGATGACAGGCGGCTGGAGAGTGACTATGATGTCATCACTGCACTTTTGATGATGATGAGTTATTTGGGTTTATTCAGTTGTTTTGAGTCATTTTCCGGTGTTTTGTTGTTTTATTGTGTTAAATGCTTTTATTGGGCCACAAAGACCTGATTTTTATTTAAACACTGTTGCACAAAAAGTCCTGTGTGAACTGTCCAATGGTTTTGCTGTTGGTGGTACATTTGTATTAATATGAAACTCAATCTGATAAAGCTATTCACGCAAGCTGGGGATTTGCAATCAACATATTATTTGAAGTTTATGAACAGAGTGTTTTATAATCTAACAGTATATCCCAAGAAAATGCATTCATGAAAGAGAATCCATTATGACTAGTCAAAAACCTGTGTGTCTTTCACTGTGCTAAACCCAGCTAGGCTAGCAATTCCTTTTAATGGATAAATATGAAATGATTTCTGCTATAATGCCAAATTAATAGAAGAGGGTGTATTCAAAAATAGATGTAGACACCGATGTTGAGTTGAATGCTCTGGTATGATGGAACCATGTTTAGCTAAAATCTTTCATTCATTCCTATAGGGAGTGTTTTCACAGCTTATCTAATGGCAACAACCACCTGCTGGGATGCGCATTCTGCAGAAGGTTTACGAACCCGAACCTGATTGGTGGGAAATTACTCAGTTTGTCCCCAAACTTCCTGAACTAATGACGCCGCGAATGCTCACACAATGCCAGGAAGGGCTTCTCTGCTGACTTCCTGCTTTTATTTTATGACAGCAAGGAACCCTCTGAGCTTAGATACTGGTGGTATTCACTGGTGCGTTAAGTCATTATAGTTTTTGTGTTTTTCTGTTCAACCTGACCAGAAATTTTCCAGATCTGGCTGTAGCCCCCTGTAGCATAGCTTAGCATTGATCATTGAATCCAAATAGACCAGTAGCGTTTAAGTTATCTGTTATCAAAAGATTCCCATATGACATGTACTTCCTGTTTAAAACCGTTCACAAATCATCAGAAAAAAATTATGATTATTCAAGTGGAATTTCTGAGCAATGTAAAAGCATTATTTATCTAATATCAGAGACGTTTCCGTGAATGAAAATTTCAGAGGTTGTGTGCCTTTTCACTCTATACAACTCCAAGCTATAAGTGATGGATGTCTTGCTTTGGCTCCAACCGGTGCATGTTGGAAATGACTGTAGCTTCAGAGGGGGAAAAAAAAACATGAAACTACTGAAGCAAGGTCAGCCAAAGGCGAAGGAAGAGGAATTTCAGCGCTGTTTGAATCCCTGCCAAGTTTTCTCAGGCTTGCAGGATTTCAGGGTGGTTTACGCAGAATATTCAGGGCAGATGTCAAACTAACAGATGGCACAGGACAGTATATCCTCTCCTGGTGTTTCACATTTATATTACTGCACCCAAACACCTTATTAATCCATTTGACCTGTCAATTTTGCAGTTTTCATGCATACTTTATGTTACAGCCTGAATTAAGAGTGCAATCTTTGTCTTTTGAGAACATCTGCACATACCTTACAGACCTGATTGAACTGGGGACTGTCCTTCTGGAAGGTTCTCCTACTTCCACAGAGAAACACTGGAGCTCTGACAGAATGAACATTGGATTTTGATCGAGAACCCTTCCTCAGGATGAGCCATTTATAAATAATGGAGGCCCTTGAAGCATTTCACCGCATGTGGACTCTTATGGAGAATTTTCTGGGATGATCAATTGTGAGCTTATGTGAAATCTTACTTGTTTTATTTATTATAAACTTACAGAGACTAGTCAGAATAGGGAGAACAATGCAGCAATGCACAGATTTTAGAGCTCTTGACCTCAGACTTGGGCAACGGTTCACCTGAAAGGGTGTGAAATTGTCTTTGTGGCTGTAAAATTATTGGATGAGTTTGTTGTAAAAGCTTTATTATAAAAGTAACAACCGCATCGCTGCTAATACAGAATGCTAATAAGATCCTCTCCTATTAAATTTCGTCTGTTTATTTCATTTTAAAGATGCCATCATCTTTATTTTTTTATTTCTTTTTAAACAATAGTCTTTTTGTGTGAGCTGCCCATTTAAACTATGAGAATTTTTTCTTCTGTCTGTAGGTGTAGGGTGTCAGCAGCAGATGTGATCTTGGTCAGAAGTGACGTCTCTTGGAAACCGAGGCTAAATGTGTGTTGGGTGATCTGATACCACTGGAGTCGGATATGCGGTGACACTCCCCGCCATTGTGCTAGCTTTGCAAAGCCGGATCGTGTTTCATTTTCACTGTCTCTCTCAAACAGCTTGTGCAATTAAAAAAAAGATTACGTAAAGTCTTATTCCCTATTTAATCAATCTCTCTCAGAGTTTCTTACATCTAATATTCCCCTGACAGAATTAAAATCAATAAAATTCTAAATATAAGTAAATAAAGTCAAATAAAAGTTTGTCAGGCTATTTTATGGATAAGGAAGTATAGAGAATATAGAGACTGTTTATAATATTTATGCAGAGGATGACTAGGAAAGGATTCTGTGCCATAATTGAATCCAGTTTAGATGCCAACGCACCTACCCCTTTGTCTTCAAACTGATGGCATAGTGATGTAAGTGCATGAGCTTGCTTTAATTAATTCATGTTTGTGTAGTGTGGTACCTTTAATTCTAGGTTCACTATTGCAGAATGAGCCAGTGCCCTTTAATTAATCTATATGATAGTGAAATTATATTTCAGATATGTACTTGTACTTTTTATCTTCCCATTCTATATTTGAAATCGGAATGTTGGCCTTGAAAGCGTTCAGGCAGGCCTCCTGTTCACAGGAAACGGGTGTAACCTGGCCTAAGATGAGTCCTCTGACATTTTGTGCCATGGAGGGAGTGTCTCCTGATAGAGGAGGGCTTCCTGTTATGCCTCAACATCCTTTGGCTGTTTAGCATTTCAAGAACCTGGAAGCTTAACCGTTGTTACAAGAAAAAACTACCAAGAATTAATTTTATTTCAACTTGAATTAAGTGAATTTTACACAATACTGTCAAAACCAAAAAATCAGCTGCATTTAGATGCATATGTATAATTGTGTGTCATTCTTTATCCAGAGTGAGGTAAGAGGTTGCCCACTTTTTGCAGCTATAACAGCTTCAACTCTTCTCAAAAGGCTTTCCCTAAGGTTTAGGGGTTAGTTCATGTGAACTTTCACCCAGGACCACGTTTATAAGCTCAAACGTTTATAAGCTCAAACGTTTATAAGCTCAAACATTGATAGGTGTTAAGATTAGAGTCTTCTTTAGTCTTTAATCTTTCTTTGTGCAGAATCTTAATGGAGTTCAAGTCATCCTATAACTATCCCACAAAGTCGGGTAAGTAAAGTTGTCCAAAATCTCTTAATGTCAAGAAACATGCAGAATTTCTTTTTTTAAAGAGCTAACCTTAACTCCTGAAAACAACCACACTCAATAATCCCCCTGCACAAAACTTCACAATTGACACAATGCAGTCTGACAAGTTCCTGGCAAACACCCAGCACAGACTTGTAAACTTTAACACAGACACAGCAGTGATTGGAGCGTTTGATTTGTTAATGGGCCAGTGAAGACTTCTGTCAGCGTAGTCTGTTGTGTCTATTTTATTTTATATTAACAGACAGAAAAACCTGAATAAATGTAAAATTGGCTGTAAATCCTGAAATGAAATAAATGCACATACTTTTCTATATTAAACAACATATTTTCATGAGGTACATATACCTTAGCTTCTTGCTAAAGTGTCTTGCATTAGTTTTCTAATCAATGCCCTGTGTGTGTTCAGGAAATGTGTGGGATATAGCGCTAGAGTCGAAGCGGTAGAGATAAACATTCCAGACTTCAGATGTGAACCTGAAGGCTTATCATCCGGAGCAACTGGAAGACATCAGTCGCTAGTCAAGGTAGCTTCTGGGCTAGGGGCTCTTCAAAGACATTATTCGTTATGTTCATGTTGTTCCAAACAACACTATCTTCACAAAACAAATCAAGATGTTTCTGTTTAAATATGACATTATCCATTAATGTCTGGTAGTGGAGTTTCTAGAAAGCTGCTTTTGGCATTATTAACAGCATAAACAGAATGGTGAAGTTTGAATGTTTTAGAATTTGAGAGTTCAACCTACATTTCTGGTAGTTTCTGGCTTCATTGCAAAGTGGTTTTCGCAAATTAGGAAATGCTATTTTTGTGCCTGAAAATGCGTTTCATTAGCAAATAATATATAACCCACGACAAAACAACAATGACGCCATTCATTAAATAGACTTAGAAACAGAGATAAGGATTTAGATAAGACCCAATTTCTCACAGGAAGTGACATCACAAGCAAAACCAGAAAGCGAAAAAAAGGGTCGCGTTGAACCTCTTTGTTTGTTTGCTACACCTGTGAATCCAGAATTCTTTTAATCTCCATGTGATCATGCAGGGACTGCATGAATTGATGGTTTTTAAAGATTTGGGAATTTTAATGCAACCATTGTTTCCGACATACGTAATCCAGAGCACAACTGCATATACACATAAGAAAAAACACTGTTTAAGGCGTTAAAATACAAAGACATGTGTTATGCAGGAAAAAACGACCAGCTCCAAGTGGATTCCTCATAGAAATAAACCAAGAACAAAAACATGCTTTCTGCATTAATATATCTGATTGTTTATTGATATGCATATTCATTTACTTTTAGTTAATTTTATTAATGACAAATATTTCCATGGATTTTTTTCATAGTGCCATTATTAAAATTATTCAGCACTTTCTTTTCTTCGTACAACACAGGACCATTAATTATTGAAATAGTGAAATAATTATACTTCTACCAAATAATTATTTAACTAATTAATGACAAATTTACACATTTAATGCATTAATATTTTTTTATGCCTGTACATTTTATTTTTAATCCCACATTTACTAAATTATTGCAATAAATATTCCAAGCAACACAGGACCATACATAGCTAAGCAGTGAAATAATTTGGACACATATTTATACTTATATGCATTTAATATCACCTTTATAAATAAATGATTGCATGTTATGGTCAGTCTTTCACACTTTGGGTCCAACTTTCAGAGTCTTTTTACAATAGTTTAGTGTTTATCCAAGAATTCAAGCCATTTTCCCACAAATATTTGTTTTTGAAACCTACTACAGGGTTTCCATTAACTCTTAGAATCAGAATCAGCTTTACTGCCAAATGTGTGCAAATAAACACAAGGTGTTTATTTATGGTACGACACTTTAAGGTGCTAATCACAAACCTAAACATATAGCACAAAGTGGTGTGGTGGAATATATAATAACTCCATAAATATAAAATAAAATCCAGTGTGTTTGATAACTGTAAATTGCAGGTGAAAGGAAGGACAAATAAGAAAAAAAGTGTGCAAAAGTGCAGATGCGAAGGATGCTGGTGTCCAGGTAGGACGGGACAGTGTTGAGCAAAGAGTCCAGGTGTTGCACGGCAAAAAGTAGATTTAAGTGTTGATTTAACTCCCACAGAGTTCATTTGAACACTTTTTGTGGGCTTAAATGCTCCACCCTTTCTAGAGTTAAATAACATTATCCAATAATTTATAACAATTTAATCAAATAACTCCCCAAAAATTTTAAATGAACACCAAGATGTATTCAGTTATTAATAATCCCTCTGGAACAACATTGTAAGGAGTTATCTTGACTCTGAAGGTGTTCCAATTACGTTAAATAGAATGTAAAAAATATATATACATTGAGGATTTACTTTTTTTTTTAAATAATGTTAAATGAACTGGAAACACACTTTCCCCCATTGCAAATACTTTATAATTTTTTTTTTTTTTTATCAAAACATGAAAAAAGATGATGCAAACTCTTTCATTAGAAACATTGCTGTTTGAAAGCCATTTTAAAATGCATCTGTCCTCAATTTTCAGCACCTTGTGTGGATGCAAAAGCTCACTCAACAGCAGGCACATGGCTTATGAGACAAAAATAGTCATTTGAATTAGCAAACACAACTCAAGTCAAGCTTTATACTCTACTACAGAAACTTTGTCCCAACTGGTGGTGAAAACCTGCGTGCGCTTGAAGATGAAACATAGAGCCAAACACAAACATGAAACTGGTCCACGGAGGAACTGAGTGGGTGGAGTGTAATTGTGTCTCAAAAGCAACACTTAACTCTGAATGTGTTAAAAGCAACTCAGAAGTAATTAACAACCTCAAAATCAAACTCTTAATTTTTGCTGTGTGGATAGCTTGGGGAATGGCATTCTGGTATTCACAGCTCTGAAGCGCCATCTAATGCAGTGCCTATCGCCATGGTAACTACTGTGGTTACTACCTACCATTAACAATTAAATGCAGCCCTAAGTAACTGTTTCCTTACTAAGTAGCTCACATCTAGTGATTGTCGGTTATTTGCAGTTAATTTTTTAAAGAAGCCAAGTTGGTGAAGTTCTAGAATTTATTTAGAAATGATGGTTAGATTAAACATTTGCTGTTGTTTATATAGTGGCGCTCATTAGCCACTGAGAGGCTAGGTGGTGGGAGTGAAATCCATGACGAGATATATCAGTTAATTATTTATTTAATGTAACATAGGCAAACAAACAAATAAAGCAGAAACCAAACGATCAAAAACATTACGGTCAAAAGAAAGTGAGCACTCACACACCCTCCTTCCATTTTACCTGCCAAACAGGAAATGCCGTCAGGTAAACATTCACCTGTGACCCAATTACACATAATTCAAATTCACACTATTACACATTCTTTGCACTTACAGGTTATTTAGGGGATCTGATCCGTTAATGGCAGTTACTTGGCCAAATTCAACCGGTAGCGATAGTTAAAGGTGGTTTTCCAGTTATTACCATGGCATTAGTTGCTGAAAGGTTAATGGCGACTCCATAGTTACTGCAGAGTTAATAGATCTGCTTTCTTAGATAAGTGTAAACTAAGGAATAATTTCACATCCATAAACAGTCACGGCCTCATTACACTAGTGAAGGATGCCAGGCAGAAACAAAAGTTTTGAGAAACAACATTTTTAATAACTTGAAATAAATACTCCAGTAAATGCATGATAAACCAAAGGCAAAGATGGAGAACACACGCAGCACGTTGACATCTAAAGGTAAGTCTTGTGAATAGTGTAAAACCGATGGCACACACTGCAGCTTTATAAACGTTTCACATCCACTCTGCTGACCACTTGAGGTACTTTCAGTTTCGTTTTAAGGTGATGGAGCACCCAAAAGCACAATTCTCTCCTTAATTCCACACCCTTTTATACGACAATTCATCTTCAGAAATGGACAGTCTAAAACTAATTTCAGTCTTGAATTTCAACCTTTTTGTGGTATTTTCAAAGCTTCAGAATCACTGATGCCGTGCATGTGACTCCAATGGTTCAACATCACTTTAAGGAAACACAGCTGGATACCAGTATTTATACAGGTATACCTCAAGAGAGAACCATGTGAGGATTAAATGTGCATTGTGTTTAATTCCAGGAGCTTTGAAACAACATTGGTGTCAGTGGAAGGATTGAATTGAATTCAAACATCTTAGTTGTGTTTAGAGGATAAAACAAAAGGTACGGCATTAATAAAAGATTTGAGTTTGACTGAAAGATCTCTTTTAAGGATTCTGCTGTAAAACACTAAACCGGCGGATGATTGGTAAAAGTGTCAGTTTTGGTGAATCCAGTCTCAGATCGAACACACAGAGACTAATCCTGACTAGGGCCGGGCGATAGAAAGTCAACTGTAGAAGTCCAGGGGTTAAAACATAATGGTGTTTTAACAAAGGAAAGCTATGCAAAGACAAAAAGTACTTTCAGAGTCTTAAGTTTTGCCAGTCAACAACAATAATAATAATAAGCAATGACAGTTTTTTGTTAAATATATTTACAACCTGTGAGGTAACCTGTGCAAGAAAATAAAAAAAAAACAAGACATTTTTGAAGTTGCAATTTCATGTGTGTCCAACGTTTTAGCATTCGATACAACACTGATGGATATGTTTGCTTTTCCAAAAAAGAAAAAGTGTCCATTTTTAATATACGCTCAACCTTTTCCTCCTATGGAGCCCCTAAAGGGCAGGATGGGAGGGGCGAATATTAGAGTGGGAGAAATAAATATTATTCAAATATTTTGCGTTTACATCTTTGCAAGAGAATGAAAATATATTTGTGAGAGAATGGAAAACTTTGCGAGGGGCTCCATAACCTTCTAATATGAACTTCACAATTATTTTTCAAACCGCATAGTTGCTAGTAACGGTGAAAGATCATGAAATAATAAATATCCCTTTTTACATTCAAACAATTTGAATTCAAATGCTTACATTTTCTACTAAAACTTAACAATGTAATTTATTTTTGAAATTGTGCCAACAAACTTTTACTAAGGCCCTGTCCACAGTTAAATTATTTTGAAAACATGAATTTTTCTGTACGGTTACGCTGTCTGTCCGCACGTAAACGCAGCACCGTGTTCAAGTAACTGTTGCCCAGGTGAATTGTATTTGAAACACTCCACACCCGGGGTCCGTGTGGACATTAAAACCAGAATTGGTTTTTGTGTTTGGGGGGTAGGGTTTGTCGTTGTCATCACACTCTGTCAATCATTTGTTTACAAACATCAAGCATAATGCTAGGACTTTGTTGCGGTTAATTTCACTACTGTGGCTTACAGCATGAACCGGATTACTTGCGCATATTAACTATTTGGTCACTCAACAGAGGCGCATGATTTTTCCACATGCAGTGTTTAAAGATCAATTTAAAAATCCCATGAATCGACTGCCCCCTGCTGGTGTGGTATTAGTCATTACAACGTTTCAGGGGTGTTTGAGAGTCCATTAAGATTTTTTTTATTTTTTTTTTTAAACAGACAAGGCTTTTTTTGGACATGTTGTAAGGGGAGTAACTTTAAAAAAACCAGGTACATGTGGACTACAATAACCTTTGAATGCTTTGCAGGTTTCTGATGTAAACTTAGCAAGTTGGCACAAATATCGGCTAATTTGTTTATGAAACATAGAAATCCGAGTTGCCCGTCAAGTTAATACGCTTTTTTTATGAGTGCAGATACTGTGCCTTAAATATAATTACACAGATAATTAAATGGTAATTCTTGTTTTGCTATTGCGAGATGCTGGGTTCAGGAGCTGAGGTGATAACAACTCACACACATCTGCTATCAACCATTTCATGATTTATGAAAATAAAAGAGATTTAGAAAGTTAGAACCCATTTGAGGATGCATTTCTTTCAGTGTAAGTGATGGCTACTGGTTCTTCAAAGCAGCATGTTTGGTGCCCAAAAGAAGAAAGAAACCCAACCACATTTGGAAGATATGGAAGAAATATCACAATTTTATTTTAAAGTAACTTTTGGTTGTTACTATAGAAAAGAAAACACACAAAGCCCAATGAAGTTCAACACACTCCAAATAAAACCTCCGATGTGCCATATCCACAAAAGTATCGCCCAGCTCTAACCCACGTTTAATGGGTGTTAGATCTTTGGTACTTCAAAAACTAAAACCGTATTTTAATTCACAGGATCCGAGTTAACTGGCGGTAAAGTTCTGGGTGAGGATCGTTCCCTTAGTGCCTGAGACAGGAGCGTGCACCCATCGGAAACAGCGCATGCCGAATTTCTCAAGCGCTCGCGGTAAGCCGGCATTTGGGTGCTGCTTTCGGGATGCTGGGAAATGTCCCTGAGGCCTTGCGTCAAGAGGACGCATGCAGAAACCACGCTCATAGCACCTCCTAAAATAGCAGTTTGCACTCCTTTGCCATCAGGTGTGATGGCGGCAGCTTTGCCGAGGAATTGAGGCTCTGTTGCAAACCCCACCAAAGCATGAACTGCCTGGATTAGGGGTCCGCTAAAAAGTACACATCGATTTCGCGAGAGCTCACTGGGACAGGCTTTGAGCTCCCGTACACATGCCAACAGAGCCGTGGCACTTGTGCTCATACACTTCACGCTGGCTTTGAACTGCTCCTTCGCAAACTTGTCCTTGGATTTATCACTGGCCAAGGAAGAGGCGTCCGTGAGCATGGTGAGGTTCTTCAGGATGTTTTGGGACACCTCCAGAAGAAGTGGAGGGGTTAGATCTGGTAGAGCGGTCAAACGAAGCGTGTTGCATGTTTGTTCCACCTCGTGGCGGCATCGGGTGACTTTATAGCGGTCTACCAGCCCGGAAATTGCAGTTTGTGATCCTGGGATTTCCACAGCAGCAAAATATGCAGCGTGCGCCGAGTACTCCGTCAGCGAAACCACCAAGTCACCCATTTCCACCAAACGATCCCCAACCTCCACAAACTTCCCCATGTTGAGTTGGCTCTGGATGTCATGAACGATGATCGACAGCTCCTTGGTTCGTGCAATCACAGTGTCACGGCATTTCTCGAAGGTTTCTGCCACAGGAACTCCATCGGCGCTCATCACCGGACGCGTTTCGCTGGAGAGTAGGAGCAGATCTGCCACCAGTTGCATTTTGCTCTTGCATGCATCACAAATCGATAAAATCCGTTTACGTTGTTGCAAGCTTCCGCAAGGGGTGATGGTGGACGCATCGCTGTAGGATTTTCCAGAGCCACTACTTGCCATAGTAGTGTGTGGCTATGATGAAAACACGAGGAAAGATGCCAGCACACGTTTTCTTGAGTCAACATGTGCTTTATGTCATTTTTTTGTAATTCCCATGCCGAAACTTCGGATATTTAACAAAAAAAATACACTTAAATATCCCTTCGGTTGAAAAATAAGAGGTGCATGATGTTTAAGAAATCAGAATTCTGATGTTCTGGATCCACAAATACCTCTGTAACAGTCTGATCAGTTTCACAGATTGCTCCAATGATCCAAAATAACCACAGAACACACTTTTAAAGGTTCCTGCCTTGAAGATGCCCACGGAAAGGACTTCCATGACTTTCCTGTCAATTCAGAAGCATTGGCATGCTTGTGAAGCCGATGATGGTGGTCTTTCTGAGCCTCCGACCCCCCTCCTCTCCTCCGGTGCTCCATCATCCCACGAATCGGTGCAACCGTTCCCTTTTAACGACTTTCAGCCGTTTCTTTTTAGCACACAATCCAAGTTTGGTGGGTGAACCCAGTTCCTTATGCATGTTGTCCACGTGTGCTGCCCAGAGCAAAAGCAGCGGACATCCAAAGGCAGATAGGCTCACTTTTACCTGCCATACCGCTAAAGCGACTGTAATAACCCGGTTATTGCCCGGTAACCGCTTCTTGCCTCGGTTGTAGTCTCCCGCTACATCTTGCGTATCAGGAAGCAGCGGAGGGTGTGGCTGAGTAGCCTGTTAGCTTATCCTCAAACCCTGACACTTGAACATTCCCCGCAACCATCATTTCTCCTCGGGGGTTCCAGTTTATTCCACGGTATGATCACAAGCCCTTCAACCGGCTCGCGTTTTCTCTTTAATAACGTCCGCTTCTCTCCCACTCACCCTTTCCCGAGGCCCCGGAGTGGAACTCAACTACCGGTCTGAGGGTGAAAAGTTACACAAAAGGAGAAAGTTGCTGTCTTCTTTTCCTTTTTTAAGAGTTTCGCCTCCGGTTCGAGCGTAAATCCCACAGGCTACTTTCTCTGTGTCTCTCGTGTGGCTATTTACTACTTTCACAATGTTCGCTTTCAGAGCGGCATAGAGGGTTAATTTTTCGTTTAAAGTCAACGCCCGCCTGTACAGTTGTTCTAACGGATTTAGCTGCTCTGCGATATTTAACCGCCCTGGCATGTGCGCATGCGCAGACCAACTCCTTTGGTCAGTTTATGAAATATTACTCACAAATATATAGAATGTTCTTCAGAATCCATTACCACTGGCTGGTCGCTGTAAAGGTGTTGGCTTTAAATGCTTGCAGATTTTTAAAATACTTTATTGTTTACATTTGCAACCCTGGCATTTTCAGTGTCTTTATACAACACGAAGTATTTAATGGAGAGCATAAATACAAGTATGTGTGTGATGTTTTATAATGATGTATGAATTTATAATGCCATCTGTCACTGTCAATGTTAAAAAATATTAAAAACTTAGACAAGGGGCGTTAACACTGAGAAGAAGAGAAGGAGCAGGTGCACTTTACCTGGTGAGCATCTACTCTGAGCTAATTCCAAAATATCCATTGACCAACATTAAATTGTTGGAAACGGTCAATGGAAACAGAAAATGTCAACGTTTGCTTCTCAAATATCTTGCTTTTATAAAGCTCCTTACTGCTGCGGGTTACATGATCCATCATACTTTGACTAGTGGCCTCATAGACTTGAAATCTTGATGCTTAAACTTTAGTGTGGTGAAAACTGATGAAAAAGGTATGGCAGTTGAACTCTCAACATCCTGCAGAAGAGTGACAAAATGGTTTGTCTTGTTTGGATTCAGCTTCTCCCACTGATTTCAATAGGAAATATAGATTAAAAATGTATATAAATTCGCATAAATATGGAAGCTGTATGAAAAGAAATAATAAACCATTCGTTGATGTTCTTTATGAATTAATTAATATTTAACACATACAGCACAATATTCTGTTGAAACGGTCCAAATTTCTGCTATAATAACAAAAAATGTCACCCGTTACTGCATACGATAACAAGTGAATGCAGTCCAGGATCCTTTATGGACACCCAAGGACAATGTACAGTAGAAATAAGACAGCATCAATACAGAATACACAACTGATATAAAAAAATAAATTAAAAATGCTTTAATGAAAAGTATTACATGAACTGTTGTATCTTATAAAATAAGTTTCATTGCTTCCTAGAAGTAATAATAATAATAATAATAATAATAATTATTATTATTATTATTATTATTATTATTATTATTATTATTATTATTATTATTATAAAAGACTCTTGATTAAACAACAGGAGAAAATAAAAATGTCCTATCATGTAAAAACATCAAAGTAAAAACAATTTGCTTTTTACAGTAAATGCTTTGAAGCATTATCAATCTGAAATTATAACCGTGTCTATTTGACACGAAGCCTTTCTAGCAAATAAATAAAATAAAAAAAGCAACAACTTTAGTTAAAATAATGTCTGTCAGCTCACAGTATATGGCGTTTAATAAGTAAATTAGCCCTACTGCGTGAATAAAAATGACAGTTTGGCTCACAAAACAGCGGATTGATCTTGAGAAAGGTAATCGGATTCGCCCTTTCTAAAAGGATGACGTAAACTCTAAAGGGCACTTTTCATTGGACAGCAAGACGCAGAGGGAGCGTGAAAAAACCAATCAGAATCTACAGGGCGTGTCTGCTTTACTTAAGCCCCTCCTTTTTACTGGGAAAGGAATTAATGTGACGATTCTCACGAAAACTATTATAAAATGTTTTTACAAACATTTTTAGTGGCTTCTCATCATTTACGAGTTTTATTTACTTTAAGCTCCGCATATTTTGAAGAATAGTGGAAGCTCACTAAATAGTCAAGATAATAAATTATGTACATTGCTAAAAAGGGGGAGATAAATTATCGTACAACAATTAATATTCTGTACTTATTTATCCAAAGCAACTTATATTTAAATTATTTTGTGAATTAATCCTAGGACATTGGTGTTGCTAGCACCATGTGTCGATGGCCAAAGAATATGGATATTAATAATTTAGGATATGACAACCATTTAAATACCGATTTATGAAGCTTTAATAGCATTGCTGACCCTGAGCTGTGAACTGAGTTGGTTATGTTCCAACACAAATACCTATATGCATATGTTTGCTTTGATTCCATATTAAATATTGCCAAACTGGATCATTTTAGGAGCAGTGTTGGATGTGAAGTTGAGGCAGAGGCTGTGAATAATCCTCTCATGTCAGTTTGTGTAGCTGCACGGGGCACCGTGCCATTGGGTGGGGTGCATGTCCTGAGAGGAAACCCTTCCGAATCTGCTGAATGAACCTCACACAGACTTCACATTATCCCACACACGAGACCCAGTCTGTGCACTGCTGAGCTGAACAAAACATTGACTTATTGTGCAGTCAGTTTTTACCATATTAACAATGGCATATCAAACAAAATTATAAGTGTTTCTAAAATCCAAACAAAGGAATATAACTTTGAATACAGACAGTATGCAGGAACAAACAAACACCAAGTTGTGGTTGAATTAAAAGGATGAAAAGTGTATGTTAAAGTCCTCAAAGAACTGCTTTTAAACAAATCATTGTTTTCCTCAGTTTTCCACAATAAAACTCAACAATATCTTTGTTTTGTGCTTGAATTGTGCTTTGATTTAATCAGTGAGCCACGGAGCCATAATTGTTTCTCAGATTAAAATTTATCAAGTTTTATCAGGCTTTCATTTCAAGATCAAGTCTCATAAGCTTCAAGGATGATCAGTGGAAACAGGATTCACCTGGGATCAATTGTGAGCTTTATTGCAAATGCTGTGGATACTTGGGTAAATATTATAATTGATTTATTTATTTTATATTTATTATATTATTTTATTTATTTTCTTAGCTTTCATTTTTAAGTAATTTGCAAAAAAAAAAAAAGTTATCAAATCCTAAAGAAGATGTTGGGAAAAAGTGTGGCACTGTGATTTCTAGATGTACTTTATAACACATTCTTGAATAAGCCATTTTCATTTTGCTTCTTTAAATTGTTGGGGAAAGACGTGTGTTGTTTGTGTAACATAAACTTATATATAAATGAAAAAGTGAAGCTGCCAAAGTGTAACCCCGAATGCAATAAGTCCAGTTATGTTTTATAAAATAACAATTGTGCAGCGACAAAATTAAATTGAATTAAATACATATAATAAGTCATCGGTGGATTCAGTTTGTACTGTAACGCAGTTTGTTTCCTGCTTCCATAAATAAAGCTTTATTAAATAAGCAAGCAAGCAACCAAACAAACAAACAAAATAAAAAGTAAATTAACAGGAACGTTAAGTGTGGCATGTGACCTAACCGTCATTCTTTAGCTACGCCCCTATTCAACCATAGATATTCTTGCATAGACACCCCGTGAAACGCTTTCGTTTTCTTGCTCGTTCAAAACCATATGACCAGCATGTCCAACCCCATACTAATATGGCGCCCGCGACGTCGTACGTTACAGGCTCTTTTAGGACATCAACGTATAAATATCTATGCGTTGAACCCTATGACGCCATTAATATTTCAACCAATCAGTGAGCTCCAAGTTTAAAGATGGCGTCCTCTGGCAGCTTCAGAAGTGCATCAATATTTCTGTTTTTTGTTTTATTCATAACGGTTCAATGTGCGGACAATAAACCCAAAAAGAAGAAGGATATACGTGATTATAATGACGCGGATATGGCCAGGTTGCTGGAGGAGTGGGAGGTAGGTGTGAAATCGCTTTTTCACTACAGAAATGAATCAGTCATGCGCCTCTCATAAACCACTGTAACATCTAAAATCATGTTTTCTGCACTAAAAAGTTATTCGTAAGGCTTTTACAAGGTATTCGAGATTCGGTTGCCTGGCGGTACTTATCTTATGTTGAGAAATAGACGTTTTGTAAACGTTTTTTAAACTTAGTTGTTAATTGAGTCTCATAAACCACTGTAACATCTAAAATCATGTTTTCTGCACTAAAAAGTTATTCGTAAGGCTTTTACAAGGTATTCGAGATTCGGTTGCCTGGCGGTACTTATCTAATGTTGAGAAATAGACGTTTTGTAAACGTTTTTTAAACTTAGTTGTTAATTTAGATATAAGTGTCTGCTAAATGCCTAACTTTAAATGTAAATGCAATGTCACCCAAAAGTATTAATAACCCTTCAATTTTCAACCCTTCAAGTGTATTTCATAATACTTTCTCTTATTTATTTATTTACTTATTTTTATTTTGCAGGAAAACACAAGTTTGAAATAATTTGATTTATTTCAAATTAGATCAATATTAGATTAGATTAATAATTAGATTATTGTGTGAATGAAATAAAGTTTTTAATGTTATGTTTAAGCTATTTCTTTCGGTGGTGCAACATGTTATTGGAAGTTTTATTTACTCTACACTGTATTGATGTTGATTTAATTGTATTGCATTTTATTGCGTTGCATAAAATTTTTAAGAAAAAAAAAGTATACTGTAGTTATTGAGACTTTTAAGAGCAATAAAGTACATTTTATTATAAAATGAAGTTGTTTTGAGAGGTTTGTATCATCGCAATTCAATAAGGAATTTTGATTTCTTGTTATGTTTTCTGAGAGTTATATAAAATATATGAATTAATAATTAGCCTTCTTTAAGTGTATTTGAGCTTTTTATTCTCAGTTCATGCCTAAGTTGACTGTGTATCTTACCAAGAGTTGTTCATTTCCATAGTTTATTGGGACACTCATCCAATCAAAGGTTACTTTAGTTAAAATACAACATGGTTTGTCGAAATTATGTAAAAAAAAAAAATTCAAGTACTAAAATATTATTTGCATAGATGTAGAATTATATATATATTTTGCATCATATTTTACAGGGCTCATGATTTCTGAAATTAAAGAGTTGAAGTTTTTTTTGGTTTTATTTTTTTAAATAGATGAGCTTTTTAAGCTTTTCAAAATCACACAGATTCATGACAAGCATGACAATGCAAGTTTTTTAAATGACTTTTAAAGTGTTTACAGCTATGTTTTGTTCACGCTTCGTCTATGAGGACTGAGATCAGGGCTTTACTACTGGGTTAAAAGTTTAACCAAGCCCTAACTAGGGACGTAAAACATTTACTATTAATCCAAACCTGTTAGACACTTTTTCTGCAAGGTTTCTCACTTATGCTTTTAAACCATCTCAATTCTGAATATTGCAATAAATTCAACATTTATCAATAAGAGTTCATCAAGCAATTTCTTTCTTTTTTTCAATCCCAGAAAGACGATGACATCGAGGAGGGTGACCTGCCTGAGCACAAAAGATCTCCTCCACCCATCGACTTCTCTAAGATTGACCCGTCCAAGCCAGAGGAGCTCTTGAAGATGTCCAAAAAGGGAAAGACTCTGATGGTCTTTGCCTCTGTGTCAGGAGATCCTTCAGAAAAGGAGACGGAGGAGATCACCAGCCTGTGGCAGGGGAGTCTTTTCAATGCCAACTACGATATTCAGAGGTACCAACTGTCTTTCATGTGGAGGACCAGCTTTATAGAAGAAACATTTAACATTTCCCCTTGGTTTATAGCTTGTGATGTTGAGGGTTGGGGTTCTTTTCTGAATGCTGCATACATTTGTGTATATGTAGGGGGAGTACTAAAGAGGCATGTGTATGTAGAGATGAAAACAACATTGGAGCTAGTAAATACAATTGAAAAACATTAGTTTATTTTGTATATTAAATAAATCATAGATGCATACTTAACTTTCTGTATTAAAATCTAGATTCAAAGCAGTGATGCAGGGCCAAACTTGTAGGAGGCAGTAGCATCTGAAGATATTACAATGTAATAATAATTAGAATGTATAAAATTCAATTGGCTGCAGTATTATTTTATGAACTTTAAACCGGGTGATTTTTTTTCGGTCCTCACTAGATACTGAGAAATCACACCGAGTTTGGTTCCAATAAGTCAAACGAATAGCGAGATTTTGCCTGCAACGTCTGAAGATGTTCTAATTTTAATCAAAACGCTTTTGAAGGAGTTTGGGGGAAAAGTAGGTTTTTGGCCAAAAAAGTGGACAGTAAGCCAAATATGATAAAACTGGTAGCTTTATTCTTGAGGCTGATCCACAAAAAAAATATGTGAAAAGATTTTTAACCATAGACTAAACATTGTCAAAGTTATTACTATTTTTCAAACTTTCATTATATCTATTCAACAAGGTGGTGCTAGTTTAAAATTATAGGCATATTGGCAAACATATATTCCATGTTTTAGGTTGCAAATTTTTTTTCAGAATATTCAAATGTACAACATGGTACAATATAACACAATTTAAAACAATTTTATTCTTTAGGGATGAGCGGCCTGAGAGATAACGGTCATGATGCCATTTGTTCCACATCTCCGGACCTCTAGTAGGCACTGTTCCAGAACATTGCATGCAACTTACAATCTCACAACCGATGTAGTGAACATTACATGGAAAGCCTATAGAGTGGTTTGGATTCTCAACTTGAATTCCCTAATTTATAGTCGCCAAGGTCAGGGGAGGATTATGAAAATTTACTTTCAACACTTTGAGAATCTCGAAGTTGCATTCTGATTTGTTTACCATAACCGGATTACCCGGAGAAGCAAATGTATTTATGTATGTGTTTATTTTTGTTCCGCTTGGAAACAAATCGGAGCCATACGACTGGAGGAAATGAAGGAAAAATTTGCTCCAAGCAAAAAGTTTACCAAAAGTCCAAATGTTTATGAAGTGCTCAATGTTGTTCGGGATGAGTAATGGTGTTGTTGTTGATGGTTGTAGCGTAAATGTGCATACTTAAACAAAAAGCAGTCGTAATCTATTTATGGTCATTGGTAGCAGGGGGTACGTAGCCGAGGCGGATATGTCTCAAGGGGTAAACGGCTGGAAAATCTTTGCATTGAAATCTCATCTTAGTAAACCTTGAAAGAAATATGTGCATATAAAACTTAATCTCTGAAAAGATACAGATGGAGAACTCTGTGTGAAAGGTTATTTGCTCTGTGTTCCGGTTAGATTTGTGGTGGGTTCAAACCGAGTGATCTTCATGCTAAGGGATGGCAGCTACGCCTGGGAGGTAAAAGACTTCCTGGTGTCTCAAGAGCGCTGCGAGGACGTGACTGTTGAAGGGCAGGTCTTTCCTGGGAAAGCGGCAAAGAAAGATGCCAAGGGGAATGAGGACAACCAGACCAAGAAGAAAGGAGACAAGAAAGCGGCAAACCGAGCGAATAAAAGCAAACAGGAGCTTTGATGCAGAAAGACGGGAGGTTTAAAAGGACTGAAAGCAATTCTGAGAAAATACAGTTTCTAAAATTTGGCGTCAGCAAAAATTGACAATTTTTTTTTGTTTATCTTTGGAATTGAATAATAAATGGTTTTTATATTGTGCAGATTTTGTTTTTCTAGCACTTTGAAGAGATTTATTTCTACCACTTTAGAACCAAATGCTAAAAAGTGCCTCTACTCTGAAAAATGGGAGAACATTGTTCTCTGTATAAAAATGAGATTCCAAGAAAGAAACAGGCACAGCATTATTACTAACATCTGCAAAGGCATGAGCGGAGCATTCTTTCTTTTACTTTTAAGTTTTTATGCCTTTTTTTATTTCTGTTATAAAAATGATGGTACATTTAAAAATGTTTTTCTTGATATTTTTGGAGGTCAGATGCATTTTATTTTGAAGAGGCTTGTTCCCTTTCATCTAAAAAGTTGAAAAAATGCTAATAAAAAAAGCTGAAACTTGTGAGGGAAAAAAATTAAAACTAATATTAAATTAAAAAAATGTTGTAAAACATTTAGAAAAAATGTTTCATTTTTACTCTGGTAACACAAGTTTCTTTCATCTTTGATATCATTTTTTGTTTTTAATTGCCTTTCATAATATACATTGTACATTTTTTTTCATTGTTATATTTGCATAACATTTTTTTTTTGCCTTTGGAGAGGGTTAGTTTATGCAAAAAAACCAAGCAGAATCAAACATTCATTCATTTCTGCTTATTCCCTTTCGGGGTCACGGGGGTCTGCCGGTGCCTATCTCCGGCACATATTGGGCGAGAGGCAGGGGTACACCCTGGACAGTTCGCCAGTCCATCACAGGGCAACATTCACTCACACATTCACACCTAAGGGGAATTTAGATTATTCAATTAACCTATCCGCATGTTTTTTGGGGATTGTGGGGGAAACCGGAGTACCCGGAGGAAACCCACGCAAGCACAGGGAGAACAT
>SRMA01025866.1:22817-36833 GCA_007224835.1 Danionella cerebrum | reverse complement strand
TTGAAGAGCATGCGTCAACGTGAATGACTGATCTTCATATTTTTAAAAATTCATGATAAAATATTTGTACAATAATTAGTCTGTCTCAAAACTATTTGTGACATTTTTATAAAAAAATGTTTTGGGGAATATTAATTTCACTTTTAACATTTTGCAGTAATTTGTACTAGAATCAATTTTAACCTTATTCCCGTAACTCTATTCTAAGTTCAGTGCGGTTTTCTACACACTCCACGACTGTTTTTTTTGTTTTTTTTTGTGTAGCTCCTCCTACCAGACACTCTGCACTGAGTAGCGCTAGGCACGGGGAGTGGAAAGTGCAGTATTTTTAAATTGGGTTGTGTACTTGGCAATATCTTGCATGTTTGAAACCATTCACCTATGACATGCAGCTGCCATTTTAGGAATGAAAGCAAGGCTGTGGCGAGAAAGAACAACTCATTTTTGCTGAAAATGGGACTGGAAATTAATGTCGAATCCCACTGGGTTGCTGTATTGTAGGCTTTTTCACCAGTAAAGAAGGTAAGGTTAAATATATTACATTATTGGTTAGAAAATGACTACTAATCATAGTCATACACAACAGTAAAAGACACTGTTATTCTTTCTTTTCTTCCCACCAGAGCCTCTCTTTCATTCTTTCATTCAAGTCAAAGCCTGTGCCACTAATGAAATAATGTTCTGTAGCTTTTAATCTGTAAGAATGGAATCTATAAAAATGGTTCTTGTTAATGTTTACTACGTTTGACTCCCTCGGAAGCACAGGATTAGTTTCACTACTACAGCAGCTCCACAACATCTGAAGCAAGAGAAGAAGCAAGTGCGGATTACTTTGCTGACCGTGGCATTAATCAGAATTCAGATCCACCCTGCTCTGGTATGGCCTCCATGCTCAAATTTCCTCTCCATCTGCTTAAGAATTCCTTCACCCTCTCAAAACATCCCCTCAGCTGAGTCTTGAAGACGTGAGAGTTTATTTCAAGGTACTTATTTCGAGTGATTACTTATCATTTCTTCTCAAACCTTTTTTATTCACTGCGGAGAGATATTTTACCGATGTTCTTCAGAGAACATTCCTGTTGGAAGGGGGCACTTTGAGTAGAAAAGACTATTCAATGTTTGATCGTGTAACTCAACTTTGAATAGTTCAGTACTCTGAACCTTTGTTTTTCGAAAGATTGACGACTGCACAAAACTCTCACATTACTTCTTAAATGTGTTGTGATCAACATCAGATAATGAGAGATTGGTCTGGTGGAACCAAAGTTTTAACTATTTATTTTTATTATGTAGCCGGCCCAGGAATCACAAGGTTGAAAAGTGACCATAAGTGGTGGATGTATCTTATTTATTAAATTATTTCCTGGAGAGGGGGAAAAATGGGGAATTTATAGTTAGTCACTGGTTACTTTTGATCCAGAACAAACTGAAACCATGATTTTGAGTCTTTTTATTCTGAAATGTGCAACTTTGGTGTAAATCTAGTAGATTTAATTTCGTCTACCCCAGATTAAAGTTTTGTATGTTGAATAAACTTCTCCCCGGAGTATTTTGATATTATTTTCAAACCATTATCTCTGTCTTTCTCATATTCACAACTGCAGATTTCTTTAAGGACGTTTGAGATCTTTCTAGACCAGAGGTTGGCCAGTGTCCCTCCTGGTTTTTGTTCCAGACAGGAGGTAAAGGAGAGCTTTCAGGTGTGTTTCATGAAAGCTGCATCTAAATTGGACAGGGCTGCGGCCCTCCTTGCCCACCTCTGTTCTAGACGGTTCTTTGGGTTCCAGACACGTTAGGAGGCACTCTGCATGCTCTATGCATGTGTTTGTGAATTAATTTATGTTCTTTCTAAACTGAGAAAGATCAAACCTGAAATTTAACGGCAGTGTTCTCATTGTTTTCATGTACAAATAAAAAAAATAACTGCTTATTTTTGAAAACTGCTATATTTTGGTACGTATGTATTTTTTTTAAATACATGCAGCAGAACTTTTACATCTCTTCTGAGATTGGATCCAGGGGAGAGACCTGAGGAATGATCACAAATTGGATAAACAATGTAAAAAAACGCACAACTCAAGTGAAATGTTTATTTCTGTACAAAAATCATCTAAAGTAGTTACATTTTAAGTACTCAATCATTCACATGTACATCACATCCATATACAACTCAAAGTTATTGTCGTGTGTGAATCTTACACTGAAGGGAAACCTCTACTGAAAGCTTAGTTTCTACAGAAAGGATAGAATTACAACTTAAAAGTCCCTTGAAAGATGACCCTTCTGGATTCGTGTTGTAGTGCCTGTACAATAAATAAGTATAAAATATATCTCTGTTATCAATTACCTTTGTTTTGTTTTTTTAGAAATACACAAGACGTACATAAAAATTACAGTTTCCGAAAAAAGTCCAGCTTTTCGGCAAAGGAACATTTCTGTAACTTTTGCCAAATTTCAAAGGAACCCTGGCTAGTTAGACTTTACTTGCTTTATGCTTCTATATATTAAACTCGTGAGCCACCATTGTTTTTGTGTCACAGTGAATTCTGGAGAAAGATGTGTAATAGTTGCAGCTTTTCAATCTGAGTGTTCAGAATCATCAGCTCTTCAAACAAGGCATTTTACCAGTGACCTGGAGGGGGGAAAAAAAATAAAAATCTGCTGATGCTTTGATAAATGTTACACAATAGACTTGGATATGACGCATCATATGCGACTTTATGGGGGTGTCTCAATTTATAGGTATATTTCCCTTATTGATCAGTTTCAATGGGAAGGGCAACTTAAATTCTGTATATCCATAGGAACGTGCAGAGAAGCCTGGTTTCAAGCACATCAATATTTGATGCTCAGTAAGCAGTTGTCTTTGCTGTTATGTAACTTCAGAAAACGCGTTTCTATTATCCTGTTGCCTGAATGTCACAGGAAGCTTTGGATGTCATTAGGTACGTTTCCCTTTAGGTACGTTTTTTTGGCGACACCTTCATTTAAATGTTAGCAGCTTAAATGTTTTAGCAGAGGGGTTTTACTTTATGGATTGAAAGAATTAAGAATATAAAATTGTGCTTTAGAAAGCTTTCTGCGTTTCCTCTCCCTTTCTTAATGACTTCCTGCTTTGACTGAAAAATACAAGCTAGCAAGCACTGTCGTGCTGCTAACACGCTATAGCTCAAAATATCAACAAGAGATCTGTTTCCCTCATAAATCCAGAATGTATTGTGCTTCTGAAAAACAATGGTGACCAGAAAAATATTTATAAACGTGTTTGTTTTGTTTTCCGATAAAAGTTTTGTTTTATTAATGTTTTCGCAAGAATCTTGACAGCCAGGGTTTCATCTACAAATGCTCCAATATCATAACAATCACATATATACCAATTAATTCACCAGGAAAATTGTAAAATTTCGCAAATTTTGTTTTGCGAAATTTTGTGTTTTGTACCACATGAAGTATGATTTTTATGCATCACAAACGTAAGGGTTTTATATGATGCCCATGAAATGAAACTTTAGAGAGAAAAAAATGTGCCAATGAGAAACCTTGAAATTGATTCCAAAGAAAGCCCCCTCATTTGTTCTTGATTAAACAAAAATAAAGAGTTTCAACTAAAATGTAATGTTTTTGCGAAATTTTAATTTTTTGACTTGGATCTTTTTTTGCTGGCTGTCTAGTACAACACAAACAAAACTCGGTTAAGGAACGCTTACAACATTTACAATCATTTTGTACATATTTATAAAAACATGTTTTAACATGAGGGCAAACATCGCTGTGCAGGACGAAAACAAGGAATGTTGTGCTTTTTTGTTGTTTTTTCCTGTAAAAACTCAATCAACGCTACAATTTGAAAATCACTTTAACGTCCACATTATCACATACAATGCAAATAGGTGAGAGAGGTTGCTAGGCAACAAAAACACATGCTTGTCTGGGATTGGTGGTTCAGTTTCACCTGGGATGATTTAGTTGCTGCGTCCCAAATTACATACTCAGCTTATTATCAAACTGATATTTTTTTTTTTTTTTGAGGGCGACCTGACCCATTGCCAGGTCACCCAAACACGTTTCTTTAAACAATATTCAAAAATGTAATTTTTTTTAATCGTTTCACAATTGCACAAAAATGGAAATTTATTTTTGGACAATTATGGGATCTAAAATAATTATATTCATATTTCTGTAAGTGTATTTGTATATTTATTTTACTTTGAGCTTTGGAATGAATTGTCATCCGTTTTAAATACCACAATGTACAATGGGGTGATGAGATTACTTGTGAATCCAGAAAATGTATTATAATGATACAATCTTGTCCTTTATTTTTGTTGTCGTCTCCAAAAGTTATTTTTATTAAAAGGGTGCCTTTAATTAGTTTTAAATCAAATGATAACCATAAATATATGGGTGTTAATTTGAGAAATATCCTTGTTTTAAATTTTTTATCCTCATGTACAGTGAAGCTTTTGCCAAATTGAACACCACTCTGAAAAAGCTCCAACATATAAGTGCGTTAATTATTCTTAAGTATATTTAAAAGCTTGATATTTGTGTGTTGAATCATTTTGTATTAGGCCATATGATATTATTCACTAACAATAGTGCTTCAATTCAAAATCACCAATTGTATTGTATAGTTCTTTTTTTGACAGATAAAACCCGTCTAAGAAAAAAAGTATTTTTGAACTAACTAATATTAGCACATATTAGCCTTCTCTTATGTACCTTATAGTTTTAAGTACTATATAGGAGAGATGTATGCAGAATTGGGACGCAGGTGATGTGTTCATAGCTTCATCTTCTTCACCACAGGAATAGGCAGCACTTGGTGCAGTTTTGCTCGTTCCTCATCCACGCTTATCCTCACCCAGTCCGGCCTGAAAGAGCCTTTGAAGCCCACGAAACATAGTTTATCTGAGGAAAAATGCAAGTAAAAATTAATTGAAATGTTTACATTTGATCAATAAAGCAAATAATAATATGTGTTGCATATAACCATGGATAAGAGTAAATATGCAGGTGCATCAAAAACTTTATATTTTTGACAAATTTATTTAATTTGACAGTTTATTTATATTTTTGTATATTTCAAACTTGAAAGATTGTATATTTTTTTATCATATTTTTTTTATGAGAAACCTATATTTAACTAACAATCAAAAATTTGCATCAACTTCTAGATAATAATTCTGTTTATTTTCTTTTGAGAAGCAAAAAATATGTTTCACGATATTCGATGTATGTAATAGTTTTGTTTTACAGCTGAACTGTCCATCATACATTAGATATAATTATATTTAGAGACATTTGTGATGCTTCTGATTTAAAAGATGCTGTATAGTGATTTCTTATCGGAAATGTTAAGAGTAAATAACTTCTTGAGAAAGCTAAATATTTATTTACATAAAATAATTTTTAATAATTGAAGACAACCAAAACTTATTTCATTTAGCCATGACATGCACAGAGATGTAGAGATAAATTGAGTTATTCATGATATACTGAATCTTAAGATACTTAAAACCTCATTATACAACAAATTTGTTACATAAACGTAAAATACTGAAAAAAAAAATAACCTAAATAATTTGCTAATGGTTTTGAAATGCTCCTTGTTTCTTTATTTTCTGGTTTTGGTGAATCCTGTCTGTGATCTTGAGGCTTTGGGTGGTGTTCACAAATCACGTGGAGGGAAGGTGCTGGAATGTAAACTCCGCATGATAAATACTAATGTGTGAAGGGAGCGTCCAGAGGAAGAGCCCCGCTGCTCTGGTATGTGAGAGTGTCCCGCCCAAAAACCACCTCTCCCAGTGCCACACAGTTTAATTTCATCTAAAATCTGATCTGAATTCAACTCTACACTGGCCAGCCCCCTTCCTTTACCCACTGGGTTCCCCATGGTCCAGTAACACTAGACAGAGTCCCTGCAAATGAACTTAAAACGATTGCATGGTGCATCCCTGACTTTCAGCCAATAAGAGGGGAGAGAGGCTATAGCTCATGGGACCCTAGGAGTGAATACAGTGATAAATGTGTGGATGTGTACATGAAATATATGAAAGAAAGAAACATAAATAAGTTCATGCCTCAATGAATGGGTGATGGCATTAATACAAAAATAAAACATGCCACACATATGCATGAATGAAATGTGTTAATTGATGAGAGCACAAATTACTGTGAGATGCAAATGCAGAAATCAAAAGCTCAATCCGGATTTGGAGCATTCTGATTAGTTTGCACATGACTTTCACCTTTGAGTTTAACCGTTGGCTCTGCCCCGAGGCTGTGGAGGATTTTGATCCATGCTCCTCTGGTGACCAGTTTCCCTTTAGATGTGATCAGAACCACTGACCTGCAACAATGAGAAACCCGTCATTGTCAATCACAGATACATCAACCTCTGTTCAATTCTTCAAATAAAGGCTCTCGGATACAAAAAGCTGTTTTAATCAAAAAGGGATTTTTTTTCTTTTGTGTTGCACATTAACACACTTTTCTCTCAGTTACTTTCTGTGTCTCTTCAGAGGCCAAAAGTATCTGCATCTCTTGCTCACATTGAGCACTCAAGTTTGCATGAGGTTTTATTTAAGTCTAAATTTTTACAATGTTTGAAAACACAATAAAAATAAAAATAAAGCCTCTATTGTTATTTTAAAAGGTCCATTATTTTTTAAGCAAACAGGTTGACTCGCGTGCAAGGGTCTAAAATACAGGACTGCTAAATCATTTGTTTTGTGACTCATTCATAGAAGTTCCTCTTAGAAATCTTATCTTGTCTCATCTCACCTTGACTCATCCCACCAAGTCCTGTCCTGTCCAATCCTACCATGTCTTGTCCCATGCAGTACTACCTTGTCCTGTCCTAACATTCCTTGTCTTTTCCAGTACTGTCATGTCCTGTTCTGTTCAATACTATCTTGTTTCCAGGTTTGTAGTATTATCCCATCCAATATCCTCATCCTATCTTGTCTTGTCCAGTACTGTCTTGCCCAGTCATAACATGTCTTGTCCTGTCCAGTATTTACTTGTTCTGTCCAATACTGTCTTTTCCTGTTCAGTAATTTTGTGGCACATCCAGTACATGTCTAGTCATCCTATACTACCATGTCTAATCATGCCCAGTACTGTCCTACCCTGTACTTCCATGTCTTGTTCTGTTCAGTATGGTACTGTCTTGTGTCCTGTTCAGTAATGTCTTGATCAATCCAGTACAGCCTTGTCCTGTTTGATCATGTCTTGTCCCACCCAGTATACTCCTTTCCTGCCTGTCCTACCATGTCATGTTATGTCCATTACAGTCTTGCCCTGCTCTTCCATGTCTTGTCCTCTCCAGTATCGTTTTGCCCTGTGTCTAGTTCAGTAGAGTCTTGTCCCATCCAGTACAGCCTTGTCCTGTCCTAACATTCCTTGTCTTGTCCAGTACTTTCTTGTCTTGTCCTGTTCATCTTGTTTCCCGTTTAGTAGTATTGTCCCATCCAATACTGCTTTGTCCTTTCCTACCTTGTCTTGTCCAGTACTGTCTTGCCCTGTCCTAACATGTCTTGTCCTGTCCAGTATTTTTCTCCTGTCCAAGTCTGTCTTGTCCTGTCCAATATCGTCATATATCCTGTTCAGTAATATCTTGTCCCATCCAGTACTGTCTTGTCCTATCTGTCCTGTCTAAGCCTTTCCAGTACTTTCCTACTATGTCTTTTCCTGTCTTCCCACCCTGCCCAGTTGTGACTTGTCTTCAGTGTCTGTAAAGGGCTTTAACAGAGCTTCACAATGTTGTAAGCAGAAAACCAACCCCAGCATTCTTTCAATATTTTCAACATCAAAGATACTATTTCAATTGGAGAGAGAGAGACCATATAAAAAAAACTTCATTATCCACGGATGCATTATTCTCCAAGTCTTACTGGTCTACGAGGTTTCTGATAAAGTTCTCTAGCTGAGCTGGGATTCCCATCAGGATGGAGTTCCTGAAGCCCCTGGACTCCAGAATCTTCCCGCTGTGGCCGTCGATCACAGTCACATAAATGCCATCCTCTGATTGGTAGATCTTCTTTCCATTTACCTAAACACAAAAACAAACAATTTATAATCTCAAATTCTAAATTCCACCAGCTTGCAGGGAATCACTTTTCTATTGAAGGTCTATGATAATGATTGCCAACACCAGTATAAAAATTGTCATATGGTGTGACGTGAAAGTGTCACTCTATATTTTAATATAGATTTTAATATTTTAGTTCCCTTAAACCATATGACAACAGTAAAAAAATACTTAAGAACCTTATTGACACTAATCTATTGATATTTACACGAATTACCAGTAACAAAGCTGTTTGGTGTCACAATTGTGAACGTCATGAAAAATTAAAATCCAAGTGGAAATCTTAGCAGCTTTGGTAGCACTTTACCAATTTTGTTAATTTTTCATGTAGGCAAGAAGTTTATTTACACTTATTGGGGATGAGAAAGTGATGTAATAGATTGCTCTTGAGCAAAAAAGGTTATTCCGAACTGACCATACCTCTATTCTAAGAGCTTAGAGCGAGGATGGTGGTAACTTTGGTTCATTTCTTAAACCAGACTGTGAATGTTGCTTTTCCCAGCTATAAGAGAATGCTAATAAAATAGAGGAAGAGTTTCCACCTCTGTATAGGCGAAGTCCTCTTTGATGTGGAAGAAGCGGGTGTTGTACGATTCCAGTTTGACTTCTAGAAAGTGCTCCGGTGTGTGCGGCTACGGAGGATATGACAGGTTGTACAGGTTCGATACTCAGGGAAAACATGGTCAAAGTCAAATGCAGAGTGTTTCCTTACCAATCGAGAGCGAGGCAGTTTTTTGGGCATGGGCACATCCACAACGGGCATCTCTGTGTATTGCGGATAGGCCTCTGCCATGCAGTCACTGGCTCTGCTGCCAGGGGGAATCACTGCTTTAATCTTTACTCGTTCACAGCCTTTCACCGAACAAAACGCAAAGTCCTCCTTCTCATTGTGAGCCCGGAGCCGAAGAAAGAGCAGCCTGCAGGGGACGAGAGAGGGGGCAGCTTTAGTGCCGGAGAAGGTCCCAGTTAACAACATCCTAAACCCCTGGATTTCACTGCCATCTAGTCTCCGGGAGCACTTATGTTCTCTTTTGGATAATATTGTAATTTTCATATTGATTTGGAACATGTTTCTTGTACCCCGTCTCCTCCTCCCAGTAGTAAAATCCTCTGCTATGATGTGAGTGGTTGATCTTGTCCCTCTGCTGGCTCCTGCTGAACACCCCGCTCTTCCTTGTTTCTTTGCTCAGACGATTGTGGATGTCGGAGATGATGGTAAAGGTGGTGCCCTTCGGGTAACATATGCCAACGTTTATCCAGTCGTCTCTAACAAACACAACACATAAAGATTGTGATGAGGAGCGACAAGCTGAATTTTTCAAGTCTGATTGAAAAGCTTAGAAAAGATTGTTAGCCACAAACACTGGGCTAAAAAGTCATCCTTTTAAAGTACACACTTTGAAGTTCTGCTCAAAACTGACAAAGTATGGCCTGTGTCCAGATTTCCACAGACGCTCAGCACTGTTGACCGCAGCATGAAATGCAAAAAGCTATTTTACATTCCACCAGAAGGTGGCAGCAGAAGTTTGTATCTCCAAAAACTGTTGCCACTTCAATGACCGTTTTATCTAGTTCTAATATTTATTTAATTTACCAAAAGACTCAGACTCTTTTCAAGGAATTTATTAGAAACAGAAAGTGCCAGATGAAACAACTGGCAACAAACTAAATAAATTATAAAATACCAGAGCAGCTTTAACAGCAAGGGATTGTTTATTTAAAGAGCAGATAAGACATGAAATGAGCTTGTTTAGTTAATTGATTTAATTTTGTGTTTATAACTTAGATTTTAGCAGAAATCAATTAAAAGTAAATAAAGTGGTATACAGAGATACTAAATTAATACTTTCCAGAGTGGCTTTTGTATCTTGAACATTTCAGATATTGAAGCAAGTTTTACATATAAAACGCGTAATCCGTGCGATGGCTCTGTAAAACAACAGTATAAGAGGATTCAAAAAACGGAAAATCAGAGAAAAATCAAGTAATGTTTCTTCAATCCTTAAATCTACACATTGTTAACATGATAAATGACAATAAAACAGAATAAAACACATGCAAAATACATATATTTTGCATTTGCATTATATTTCACTAATTACTAACACCAACACGGTTTCAAGCACAAGCGTAGACAGTACCGTGCGTACTGGAGAGAGTGCTTCTGAGAACACGTCACAGGTTAACTTGCGCTACAGAACAGCCTTTTCCAATTTGTTATAGCACATTATTGGTAATCTATACATAATGTTTTGCTTGATTTAAAACTGATTTAAAGCGTATCAGCCCCCCTTTAGCACTGTCTAAAAAAAAGCAGTGTTTTGGTGAATAAAAGCTTAGATGTATTTGTGTTTGAATTCAAAGCTTATATATTTTACAGATTGTCTCTGCTAAAAATCATACTTTTAAATACATTTTAGTAATTTTAAACTCTAAACCCACAAAGGTTTCCATATTTTATTCATTTATGATTCAAGCAAAAATATATTTATAACCTCAAAGAGTACAAACATACATTTTAACAATATCTAATTACTCAAGTGTAAGTGTACCTCTAAAAAATGTACTTCACTTTTACTTTTATAGTAAACCATTTGAAATAACTACATTTTAAAACTTTAAAATAAAGTGAATAAAACATTGCAATTATCGAAATGAGATCAATTCTATATTTCCATATAAATGCTGAATTTTAGTTACATTTTTACTTTTTTATTTATTACAAAATGATGCATGTTTTCAGAATGCAGAGAAGCTTTCAAGTAACACCAAATATTACTTTATACAAACTAAAGGAAGAGAATATTTTGGGGTCTGCAGGTTTTCTAAGAGCAAGTATGAATATTAGTCACCAGGGGGAGCCATTTGTCTTGGTTCAGAACAAAAACCACTCTTTTTTTAATCACAGCACGAGAAAAGAACCCTTTATGAGAACAAATCTACGTTATTAATATAACAAACAAAAAAAAACTTTGAATAAATATTACAAACATTCTGTTAGCGCATAAATAAAAATCTAAAATAATGATAAGTACACTTTAAAAATGAGCAATGTCCAAACCTAATTAAAGCTGCAAGCAGCGATCAAAGGGCTCTCGCACCTTTGTCATGCTCAGTGGCCATTTCATTGCTCTACGAACGACCCTTATTTAACAATGTTTTCAAGCAAGAATTTTTAAAACGACTGAACAAATTATGAATCCACATAATAAAGTGCCATGATCCCCAGGTGACGCTATGAATAAATATTTTTATGGTATTGTTTTGGCTATTATTCTTGTCCCATATGTCAAAATTAGTATTAAAAAGTTCCAAATCAATTTCAAATGTTGTACTTCCTTTGGCCACATGGTGGTGCATTAACTAACAGTTTACATTCTAAATCTGTTCAGAATTTGACTATTAGCATAACTGATACATTTTGGAGCAATCAGAAACTGTATGATTGAGTTATAACAACTTTCTGTTTAAAGCAAAATGTAGATTTTGATGGTCGCTGTTGGTGTGCTCACTTATATAAAGCAGGATCATCAGCCAATGACTGGTGGGTACCAGAAGTTACATGACCATGATGGAGCTAGACATGGTAGAGTAGGTGAGAATTAACATTTCATCCATAACAATGGATAGATAAAGTTAAATATTGCGACCCATCATCAACTTTAATGATTCAAATCACACAATCCTTTAGCCTGAAACATTTCCCTCCCAATGCTGATGTTTCTGTGCATCCTAAACAGACCTGTTGAAGTTGATGAGCCAGATGGTGAGTTCTGCTGGAGCGGGCTGGTCCCAGTGGAGTGTGTAGCTCTTCCCCAGCATCACCACTGGCTGAAACTGCTGGTAATGGTTCCTCTTACCCAGGGCCCCAAGCATCTCCAGCGGATGCTCGGGGTACTCATCCTTCACCAGCTTCAGATTCAGGTTTGCCGGGTTCCGCGACTGGATGTAAATCTGGAGATGGACAGTTTTGTGGCATGTTTAAACTGTCATATATACCATCCATATACTATTAAATAAATTAATGGATCTTACCTGGGCATAGCGGCCGCTGCAGATTGCTGCTCTCCAGTCGGGGATGTCAATACAATCAGGGTGTCTCAGAAGCCAGTTGTCCTCTTTGACGATGAAAGCACCGGGGTATTCGCTTACGGAGCCGTCCACGTCATGAAAAATTGTTGTTTTGTCACCATCCATTTCCATCTTGTTAAACCAGGGGCCTGGTTCACCGAAAAACACCCGCGATGTGATCTAGAGACAGATTTCACATGCAAAAGCCAAATTTATTATTGTTATATACTTTTGGTAAATATTGTTTGGATTTTTTTTGTGTTTCAGGTGGTAACAAAGAAGAGCAGGTGGAGCAAACAACACAATAACAAGACAACACTTGACCAGAGAGATCATTGGACTTGAAAACAGAACAAAAGTGCTCAACAAAACAAGAGCCATAAACATGTGATCACTGAAAACAAAAAAGACAGAAAAATAAATATAAAGCAGCCACGTGAAACTGCTAAAAAGGACATGGCTGAGGAAAGCAAACTCACATTTTTTGACACCCAGAAGAAGGTTTTTCCATTGTTGTGTTTGATTATTGCCTGTATTTGGCTAGTAATTGCTTGGACTAGTTCCCTTGTATTTTGAACTCTCTTTCTTCATCCAAACTGTCCTTTTTTGGGGTAAATGCACCCAATAGTGGTGAAATACTACATTGTGTACCTTTAATATCTATTATGTAATTTTGACAATTATACTCTAATATGTTAGCTTAAATAATTTAGTTAAAAGGCAGTGGTTGCTGGGTGACTAATGTCACATTTTGGTGCTGACTCATCTTCAACAAGTTAAACACCACAGTTGTAACCTAATCTAACAGCTTTGTTCAAAACGACTGTTTTGGAGTCTGGCTCTTAAATGATCCTGAGCTACCGCTGATCCTGCTTCATATAATAGAGTAGATTGCATTGTTTTGTGTGGAAAAATGGATTAACCGAAATAGATGACAACTAGGCTTGGGTCATGCTAGTCTAAAGTGTCAGTTAACAGTTGTGTGTGGGATGCTTTATGATGTCACAAACGTATTTTTTTTCACAAGTTCGTTTTCAGGACGGCATTAGATTTGTGGTGATTTTCCCAAAAAACAAACCTGCTGGATGGTGATAATCCAGAGAATAACCAGTGTGACTTTCATCTGAGGCCTTCATTATTATTCTTTGTCATTCATGTTTTTTTTCTTGAGATCGCATTTGCTCATGGAGATACATCATCATAATCGGAGGCTGATATTCTCCCATCGTAGAGAGTGTACATCACAGACTCCTAATCAGATTTGCACTCCAGACCTGCAGGAAAACGAAGCCTCATATCGCAGGATTGGAAGTGACAGGAGGACTGGAGCGAGAGGTGAATATAACCAGAGGAAGGACGATCTCTGTCAGCGATAAGACGCTTCGAAAAATGATAATCCTCCATGACATCCAGCACAGAATCAATCAGAGCTGCTGCAAGAAGCTGCGAGAGTGTGAAGCCGTCAGCTTTTATTAAGAAGCACAGAGAGATTTTTGTCACAGAGTCTCAGAGGTGCACAAAGATCTGGATGATAGCCGACAGCACTCCAGAGCTGGTCGAATTTCAATGGAGATGGTTACAGTCTGGTCACTTTCTCCCTCATGAAACCCTCGAAGATCATCAGTTGGCATCAACACCATTTCTGTGGCGTTAACTGGGAAAAATTTCCCTCAAAGTTTCCGGAAGAGTTTCTGAGAAAAGTAATGTTGTGTTGAGAGTGATGCTAATATGCAAATCTGCATTCTGTCGCATTAAAGAGGCAAACTGAGCATTTCAGAGTTGTTTCTAGAGGTGAAGTGATTCCATGGGATACAAAGGAGGAGAAAGCCATGGTATTTGTTTCTGGACAC
>SRMA01025866.1:0-22797 GCA_007224835.1 Danionella cerebrum | reverse complement strand
TCAGGATATGTAGGAGAGAAGTAAGACAGCGGTGAGATGTGCTGTAGGTCAGACAAAGGAGTTCAAGGTGGAGGTGGGGCTACATCAAGGATCAGCTTTGAGTCCCTTCTTATTTGCTATGGTGATGGACGGGTTGACAGATGAGGTCAGACAGGAATCTCCATGGACAATGATGTTTGCAGATGACATTGTGATCTGTAGTGAGAGCAGAGAGCAGGTTGAGGAAAACCTGGAAAGTTGGAGGTCAGCTCTAGAAAGAAGAGGAGTGAAAGTCAGTCGCAGCAAGACAGAATACATGTGTTTGAACAAGAGGGAGGGAAATAGAACAGTGAGGTTACAGGGGGCTGAGGTCAAGAAGGTGCAGGAGTTTAGGTATTTGGGGTCAACAGTCCAGTGTGACGGGGAGTGTGGAAAAGAGGTAAAGAGACAAGTGCAGGCAGGTTGGAGTGGGTGGAGAAAAGTGTCAGGGGTGTTGTGTGACAGAAGAGTGTCAGCAAGAATCAAAGGAAAGGTTTACAGAACAGTAGTGAGACCAGCTATGATGTATGGGTTGGAGACTGTGGCAGTGAGGAAGAGACAAGAGACAGAGATGGAAGTAGCAGAGATGAGGATGTTGAGGTTCAGTTTAGGAGTGACGAGGATGGACAAGATTAGGAATGAGCACATCAGAGGGACAGCTCAGGTTGATTGTTTTGGAGACAAAGTCAGAGAGGCCAGATTGAGATGGTTTGGACATGTGCAGAGGAGGGATAGTGGTTATATTGGTAGAAGGATGTTGGAGATGGAGATGCCAGGAAAGAGGTCAAGAGGAAGGCCAAAGACGAGATATATGGATGTGCTGAAAGACGACATGAAGGTAGTTGGTGCAAGAGTAGAGGATACTAAGGACAGATTTAGGTGGAAACGGATGATTCGCTGTGGCGACCCCTAAACTGGGAACAGCCGAAAGGAGAAGAAGAAGAAGATGTAATTTTGACAATTATACTCTAATATGTTAGCTTAAATAATTTAGTTAAAAGGCAGTGGTTGCTGGGTGACTAATGTCACATTTTGGTGCTGACTCATCTTCAACAAGTTAAACACCACAGTTGTAACCTAATCTAACAGCTCTGTTCAAAACGACTGTTTTGGAGTCTGGCTCTTAAATGATCCTGAGCTACCGCTGATCCTGCTTCATATAATAGAGTAGATTGCATTGTTTTGTGTGGAAAAATGGATTAACCGAAATAGATGACAACTAGGCTTGGGTCATGCTAGTCTAAAGTGTCAGTTAACAGTTGTGTGTGGGATGCTTTATGATGTCACAAACGTATTTTTTTTCACAGGTTCGTTTTCAGGACGGCATTAGATTTGTGGTGATTTTCCCAAAAAACAAACCTGCTGGATGGTGATAATCCAGAGAATAACCAGTGTGACTTTCATCTGAGGCCTTCATTATTATTCTTTGTCATTCATGTTTTTTTTCTTGAGATCGCATTTGCTCATGGAGATACATCATCATAATCGGAGGCTGATATTCTCCCATCGTAGAGAGTGTACATCACAGACTCCTAATCAGATTTGCACTCCAGACCTGCAGGAAAACGAAGCCTCATATCGCAGGATTGGAAGTGACAGGAGGACTGGAGCGAGAGGTGAATATAACCAGAGGAAGGACGATCTCTGTCAGCGATAAGACGCTTCGAAAAATGATAATCCTCCATGACATCCAGCACAGAATCAATCAGAGCTGCTGCAAGAAGCTGCGAGAGTGTGAAGCCGTCAGCTTTTATTAAGAAGCACAGAGAGATTTTTGTCACAGAGTCTCAGAGGTGCACAAAGATCTGGATGATAGCCGACAGCACTCCAGAGCTGGTCGAATTTCAATGGAGATGGTTACAGTCTGGTCACTTTCTCCCTCATGAAACCCTCGAAGATCATCAGTTGGCATCAACACCATTTCTGTGGCGTTAACTGGGAAAAATTTCCCTCAAAGTTTCCGGAAGAGTTTCTGAGAAAAGTAATGTTGTGTTGAGAGTGATGCTAATATGCAAATCTGCATTCTGTCGCATGAAAGAGGCAAACTGAGCATTTCAGAGTTGTTTCTAGAGGTGAAGTGATTCCATGGGATATAAAGGAGGAGAAAGCCATGGTATTTGTTTCTGGACACTCGGGGTTCAGTGCCAGCTTTGTGGTAATTCATACGGAAAGAAATTGAATAGAAAAAAAACACACTTATAGAAGACGGAGAAGATGAGTGAGTCAGCAACGGGGTCAAGGAAAAGTCGAAGTCATCTGTGGTTCAGTCTTTCTCTTGAAACTCAACAAGAATGGAATCGCCAGATAGACCTCCCTCCTACAAGTTTGCATCTGTTGGAATTTTACATAAAGTGTAACAGTTTAACAGGAAGCAAATAACACAACTCTTTTATGCAATCGTTAGGCTCCAATTTTTTACAAATGGAATAAACATTTTTTTAAAAGCGTAAAGTGGTTATGTCAAGTTTAAGCCCTTCACAGAATATAGTTTTATACAGGTCAAAATCATATTTAATCAGCACGTTGAGGCTGGTAATGGCTATAAACCATGCTTTTCTAATTTAAGTCATTGGGAAATGAGCCAAGCTTTACTGGGAACATCAGTAGAATTTTGCCAAGCCTCATTCACGACATATAGGGTCTAAGATAAACATAACAGTCATTCGCTCCCAATGGCTGAACCATACTAGAAGAAGCAGACAACGTGTTGAGATCAAAGAATGGACTATTTTTATCTGTATTTTTGTCATAGCTACAGGTCAAATAAAAAAAAAATCCAGTAACTGAAATTGTCATTTTACTACACGAAATAAGTACCGTATTTTTCGCTGTATAAGACGCATTTAAAACGCAAATTTTAAATGAGGAAGATCTAGAAAAAAAAGATTCTGAACCAAATACTGTAGTAAAATATTTAATATCAACTGTGTAAAAGTTAACAGCAGTTTAAGAACAATTATATGCCAAACATGTAACATGAACAGTCAGTAAACAGTAAAAGTAACAAAAAAAAGGCTGTAATGTTTCATACCTGCTCCTTATGATCCGCGCTATGGTAGGATCGACGAGCAGAGATGGGCGATGACGTCAGCGTGCACCGATAGCTCCGGAGTGTGATGGGAATTTTCCTATATAATACTACCATCTAGTGGTCATTTAGAGAAATGTAATTTGAGAAACTTTTAAGAGACACGTCATACTTCAGTCCCGCCCTTCTTCCAGCGCTTGTCTTACTTTAAGAGGCTCGAGGTTCTTTACCAATTCGGATAACACGTGTGTAGGAAATGCGTTGAGACTGCTAAATCTTTACATTAAATAGCTGCATTTGCTCTGTTCTCTCTCAAACGGTCTCCAGTGTTTATTATCAATTGAGAAGGTATATTTTTCACCATAACAGGAGCTAGGCTGAAGCCGCGGCCTCTCTTACGCCTCTCCTACGGCCGTGACCGCCCTCCGCTCCGCGGCACTCTGCATTCGCCGTATAAGACACACTAACTTTCCCCCCTCAGTTTTAGGGAAGAATAAGTGCGTCTAGTACGGCGAAAAATACGGTAGTTGATCAGCTACCAAAAATAATAAATTATGGTTCTCTTCAAAATGTTAGCTAGGGTTAGTAGAACCCCACCCCTCAAAAATGTAGAAGATTCAAAGAAGAGATTGTAATTGTATTGTATCGAGAGGAGGATTGATAGGGAAATGTGTTTTCATGCTTTAAGGAACAACCTCCTTTTCTAGGTGAGAGAACCAAAGATTAGTCAGACTGGATTTTTCAACTAAATAATGGCCCCTAAACACACAGCCAGGGCATCCAAGAAGTGGCTCTGTAAGGAGCATTGTAAGGTCATGGACCTTACACACAATATTCCTCCTCTAATAGGACAAAAAATGGCTCTTACCGGCACCTCGTCGAAGCTGATGTCAGTCAGGTTGTTGTTAGGGCAGCTCTGCCACGAGTTATTCAAGCGGAAGCCAAAAGCACTGGTGTGTCGGCCATCAAGAGCGATGAATTTTCTGAAAGTGCAGTTCTGAACATTGATTGGTCCATCGTAGATCTGCATTCCACGAATGGGGAAATCTCTGCAGGACAGATAACGAACTTGTAAGAACCAACCCAGCCAACAAGCCCAGACATGACAAAGTACATAAATTCCCTATTTGATCTGGTAAAAGTACAGGGAAAACTACAGGTTTAGTAGTTACAATATCTCTCTAGATTTCACTACAGGGCGACGCTGGGTTGATTTCCCAAACTGTTGTCATTTCCCAACCCTCCCCCTCTCTACTAACATCTCTTCCTGTCATCATACGGTCCTATATGATCCAAATAAAGGCAAAAATGTTCTTAAAAACGTGAGAGACTGACACTCCTCTGGGCAGAGATCGTTGGAGGTGATCGGTGCCGCCGGGACCCCAGGACTGATCACTCAGCTCCGGCATCCCTCTGTTGTCACTCTCCCCCACAAACAAGGAGTTCTTCACCTCCTGTCTTGAGCCGTCATCATCTGGGAATGTTCCACCGCTAAGCAACACACACAAACAGCACTTATAAAACAATGTAAAATGTGTTGTTTTTTTTTACTTTGTAAATATTTGTATCTAGCCTAAAAACATTTTTATTTAGACAGTCGTACAATCTATAGTTTGTGTTTACTTGCTTCATTTAATTTTTTTTGTCTTCCCACTGTTTACAATGTTGTTTTAATTGATCTATGTAATTGGGTGACTTGAAATGTGCCATTAAATAAAATGTATTACTATTATTATTTTAAAGAAAACAACACTATGATTATATTTATGCTGTTGTTAAACTACACAAAGTTCTCTATTTTGTTTATCAGGCATTAGAATAAGCTATTTTAAGCCACAAACTTTCATTATTATTCTTATTTGGCACCCCACATCCCAAACCCTTGATCAAAAAGGGTCTTCGCCGGGGCCTCCTTCCGGTGGGACATGCCTGAAACACGTCTTTAGGGAGGCGTCCAGGAGGCATCCTCAACAGATGCCCAAGCCACCTCAGCTGACTCCTCTCGATGTGGAGGAGCAGCGGCTACAGTCTATGTTTTCATTTCTGTTTATTCTGTGGATCCAATTCGAATGTAAAGCTAGAGCAGTAGCCAATCAGTAGCCACTCCCTACCCCTCAAGAATCTTTCTGTATATTAATATAATATTCTTGAAGATTAAACATACTTTGTTCCACTTGTGAAGAAATTACAAGTTTATTGTTTCTATGACGTAAAAATATAATATTTTCTAGAGGTGCAATGATATTCAATCAGAAAGAACTGCTAGCTGTGAAGCTAATGTTTTCAATGCCAAAGCACAGCCTATGCTAAAAATGTTCACATATCATTAAAGTTCAATAAAGTGTACAGAAATACTCTTCATATGCCTAAAGTTATAAAGAGATGTTGAGTCAGAGATTGTCAGTATTCACAGGAACTTAGTGAATTTGAATGATTTCTCAGTGATTCCTTAGCTCATCGCTAGTCATTGCTCGTAGACACGACAACTGACCCCAGCCCCTTAAGGCTTAAAAGTGGCTCTTCAGAAATTTGCAGGTGACATCATGAGTTATACGTCCATAAAACAACAATTGCGTGAAAAGCTCAATCTTCACTTTTTCCAAGGACAACAGAGAATTTTTCCCTTAAAGCATGGCTGAAAATTTGACTTTTGTCTTTAGTAAAGTGCAGGAGACAAAATAACAATAGTTTCATTAAAATCTTTATCACTAAGCCCCTCCTCCATGGTTACTGTTGGTGACTCTGGCTACCAAAAAGTCTTGGAAATGTCTCAGCCCAGTTTTGCCACAAAAGACCAGATTCCAACAAGGACTAAAAATAGATTTAAACCTGCCACAGTGAGCGTTTCAGTGTGTAAACGGCAGATAATAGAAGAATGTTGGACCTAACCTCAAGTTCAACTCCAGTAGCTTTTCCATCAGTTTTCACCACGATAATGTCAAAACATTTAATTGTTTCAAGTCTATGTTGAAACATGAAAAATCACGTGACCAGTGGTGGGGCCTTTTTTTAAAAAGCATCACCTTGTGATGACAAATAATGAAAATTGTGAAGACGTGATGTCCTGCTCCAGAAAAACGAGCCAGAACTTGTGATGTTCCACTCTGAGCTTTAAAGCGACGTCACACTATTTGACACTGCTCTACTTGGATTGGCTGATCTTTCTCTTGGGGTGGGGCTAAGCAATAGGTCTGCTGATACAACACTGCCCCTGCCTCCAGGTCACACCCCCCAGCAAACATAATCTCAATGAAATCTTTTAAGCTATATCAGGAGCATTTATAGGACACACATATCTGTATTTTAGAGGACAACTTCAACATTATATTCCTTTCATTTTCCCATGAATCCGCCCATATAAGGACATTTCCAATTACAGGAAGCACATCCTGCTCTATAACGATTTGAGCACATATGAACACATCTCATTATGAGACAGCTGAACTCCCGCTTAGAAAGGAACAGAAAAAAAGAGAAGGATGGTGATTAGTGGAGCTTTACCTGGCGAGAGTGAGGCCGATTCCATTATCAGCGAACCTGCGTGAAATTAAGACGAAGGAATCGTCAGTGAAATCAGAGCTGAAAGCAGACAATCATGACTGAGCTACGAGCATGACTGAAGCCATGAATCAGTGTCAGAGAGAGATGTATGACATGAAGAACATTTGTGTTATTCCACCAAAGCTTTGCATTAAAAACCAGAATGTTTCTTTCAAAGTGACACATTTTTGCACAAATCTCATGAAGGATTTATATATAAATGTGATTTTACTTTTAAGCAGAATTCAGCATTATGATCGAACACTATGTTCTTGTAAACAAAAAATAAAATACAATAATTCATTTTCCAACCCGCTTATTCCCTTTTGGGGTCACAGGGGTCTGCCGGTGTCTATCTCCAGCTCACATCAGGTGAGAGGCGGAGGTACAGGTCGCCAGTCCATCACTGATACATTCACACCTCAGGGGAATTTAGATTTTTCAATTAACCTAACCGCATGTTTTTTGAGGTTGTGGGGGAAAGCAGAGTACCCAGAGGAAACTGGTACCTTCTAACTGGAATGCACAGTGCTACCCACTGCGTTTCTGTGCCGTCCAGCTAAAATAAAATAATATACAAAAAAAGCATTTATTGTATTTTGTTCATATATATAGATATATATCTTTATAAAATTAATATAATTGATCAAATTGTTTTGTTATTTACTTATGTGCTACATAATGTATTATATATTGTATGTATAAAATAATCAGTTTAAATGGGGGTTTCAAAATATGTATATATAAATATATAACATATATATATAATAAACAACAAAAATTTTTTAACAAATTTTTACTTTTTTTATTGTAAATTAGTAATGCATAAGAACATAAAATAAACTACAATATTTTAACATATTGCAAACTATCTGTAGAAAGTTTATAGAAAGGATTGAAAAAACATATTAAAATAAAATGACAAAACAAATATACAATTATATGACATTTACATTTATGCATTTGGCAAACACTTTTATTCAATTAGCAATTCGAGCAATAAACACATTCCGCTAATTCTTGCTTTCCCTGGGGTTTTTTGAACCCATGACCTTTGTGTTTCATTTTTAAGTTTTAATGCTTATTATTATCACATACTTTTCAAATAATCACTGAAACGTGAAAACTGAATAAAGAAAATCAGATGAATAAATTTGTTCAATTAACATAGATAAAATAAAAAGCACTCACTGGCAATCGTCCAGCCAGACGTCTCCCCCCCTCAGCCATGCTCCATGATCCTGGTTCTTGTAGGCCACAAAATGATGGATCAGAGCAGGTACTCGTGGTTTGTAGGGGTCTGCGTCCTGGTGTGGACTGTATCTGTCAGACAGACGGAGGGAACTGTGAATTCATATGAGCTTTCTGTCATTTGTACTGGGAGCTCAAACTGGACAAAATCTAATAAAGTACCACAGGGAAAAAAAGTAAAATGCACACAAAAAAGTGTTTTTAAAAAACACGCAGCTTCTACCACTTCTACCTAGAGTTTCATTAGTCTTGTTGAGGGGAAGTTGAGCTCTAAGTGACCTCGTTTTAAATGTAAGATTGGCATCTCAATAACCGAGGGCAACTCTGACACTAACCTGGCTCCCACCAGAGAGAGGTAGGGTCTCTTGTCTTTGGCATTAGCTTCGGTTGTCTTCACTCCGTTGTCCAGGATCATTCCTGCCTGCAAAACACAATGAAGAATATGATCTCAAACTTCAAAAATGATCCTTACAGCGATAACCGTATTCTTATGTTTTATTTATGTTCACTAATATTATTTGTGAGAGTAAATAATTCAGCAGACCCCCGTGACACCGTAAGGGAATAAGAATGACGAACAATCACCATCAAATCAGCTTAGCTCTTCTGTACATTTAATTCTAAATTGATGCTAAATTATTATTATTTCCACGGGGGCACCTTTAGTTTAGGACGTCTGAGAGAGGAAACTTGAACTCCTGGGGATGAGTCTGGAGACGCCACATTTAATCTGGACGTAGGCCTCCAAAACTGAGCCACATCTATAATTTTTTCAAACTTTAATCATAATTACCAAACAGGTGCTACTGATCATCAACATAGGCTGAATCCCAGTTATGAACTGAAACAGAAACAGCTGTATATGAGGTTTAAAACTAGATGATGAACAGAATTCTGCTACCGAGGTGAGGTTTGCAAAAAACGTTTCTTGTCATGGGACGATTGAGCACCGAAACAACACACAAGGTCTCTCTCGGACAAATATTTCAAAGCAGACTGGGAATTCAAGGTGTCCTGCTCAGGAAGCACAAAGAAGCAAGCAACACTGAGAATTGTAGATGCAGTGGTCTGCCAAGATGCTAAATGATAAGATCATTTTCCTTCTGAATTGACAAAATATGGGCCTGGATCCTCTATAAACGATGCCAGTATTGCTCAAAAAAGTTGCGGAAGCTGGTCTTTATTTCTATTTTTCTTGCCACCTTGAAGTTTCAGGAGAACGTATGCCTTGAGGAGGAACCCGGGTTATTGTCCATCACAAAGTCTAACCAGAAGTGGTCTTTAGTTGCAGTTAAAAAGCCACGGGAACGAGGCCAATCAACTCAAGTATGCACAAAAACATAGAAACTTTATGTTAGAATAGAAGGGAATACTCATACATTAAATAAAATCCCAGTTCAAATAGCTTTAAAACCTGGACAGTCATAGCAAAAAGAGACCCATTATCAGCTGCACAATGCCTACCTTCAGAAAACGCCTCCCCCATGTTCCTCAACCCCTAAATCATGTTTTATTATAGTGCTAAGTAGCTAGCAGCGTTAAAAAGAATTATATTTCAATTACAGCCACTGTAGCGAGAGCGATGCTATATATTATTACCAGAGGAGAGTGAGAGGAAGCCTTCAACACTTCCTTCTTTCCAGCAACAGAATCATCAATCTCAAGAGTCACTCTCTAATGCTGTCTGCTAGTCTGAACAGTGGGAGCAGCTAACAGCACTAATTTCTCTTGTGCCATGGCCCACTTTCAAACACACAAACATGCATCTAAACCCACACTGCCATTGTTTCTTTGCCATCAGGTTAATAAAACCTACCTTGTGCTCGTGTTAACTTTAAGAGAATGCTCTATTTTTACAAGCTACTCTATTGATTGAGGTTTTAATTCTCCCAAAATATACGGCACATGCTAAACGTTAAAACAATGTCCTCAAATCAAAGTCGCATTGAAGATATTTGAAGAAAGTTTGATCATTATGACAAATTATCTGCCAGTATGTGACAAAACTGTGACCACAGCCTCCTGTGGAAGCATTCATTGGCTTTCCTTTACTGGCTGTTGGATACATGATGATGGGTTCTGTCTAAGGTTGCTTGCTCACTTGCATCATTTAACTCCAATCACTTGCTCTGAGGGTCATTTTCTCCTCTGGTTTGTCTGGACAGGTGTGAATGCACACAAACTCCAAAAGCACACCAAAAGCATACACATAGCTCGAAGAAGAGGTTTCAGAAAGGAACTGGGAGAAGGGTCTGGCCACACATCTAGCATGTGACTTCTGACACACGACTCGACTGGAATTCTCGGACCTCTTGGACAACACATGACACGTGACTCTTTCGGCAACTTAATGTTTGTTTACCTTGAGCTACATCCTACTGGAATGGCATTATTGACCACATACAGTGAAAGAAAGTCTAGTCTTTATTGATATCTTTTGACTAACAAGACAGTTTCATAAAAATATTGACACAAGCTTGTTTTGTAAAAGGGAACCTGAAACAGTCTTTTCTGGGTTTGTAATTATGTACGTTTTGGTCTGACATTCTTCACTTCATTCAAAGTACTTTCTCAATGGGTTCATGTTTGCCTTTCAAGAGATTGTGTTTGGAATTCATGAGTATTACAAAAAAGGAATGTAAAGTGTACTTTATTATAAAATTTCATTTTCATCCTTGAAAAAATACTTAAAAGGTATTTTGAAAGCATCCAATATTCCAAAGATACTAAAGCTCCTAAAAGCCATTTTTAGTTTGAATCTGAATGGACAAATGTGTAATGGCTCCTCTCTGTGCCTCTTTCTTGTTTATTTGACATACCTGTTATTTTTTTCATTCTCTGTATTTGTTTTTATGATCAATGTTCTTTGTACCTGACCAGTCACCTGGCTGTATCTGCTGTATCTTAAAATATAGTGCTTTAATTTAAAAAATCTATATAAAATACCATTTCGCGGTACCGCAAACAAGTTCATAATAGAACTGAGGCACAAACAACTAATCCCAAATTGCATAGTTCAGTTTTTGTTCTTTATTACGTTACGTAACAATCATAAATGAATAATTTAAATTTCAAAGTTAAACTTAATTTGACATGAAATTCATAACAGGCATTGCTAATTTATAAAAAGGTTCAAGTAAAATAAACAGTACTCTGAACAGATTTATATTTTAATATTTAGGAGCAGAGTTTAGGAGCATATTCACAATATAGAAGCCAATAACATGAAAGATTGAGCGAAAAGAATACAGCCCAATATTTCTTTATTTTGAAATTTTTTTTTAATCTGTACAATTTTGGTGTCTGCAGGAACGTGTCGTGTGATGTCTAATAAAGTGCCAGTCACATAAGTAAGTACAACAGTAGGAGAGTGCCAGTCATTGCTAGTTAAAGACTGATGCCAGACACTATTGATCTCTGGAGTGGTTTGTTTGTTCTGAGATAAATAGAGATAAAATAGAGATAAACACAAAAGGGCTTCAAGCAAAACTTCAAAGATCATTTTGGGTTTACATTCAGTGATAACTTTAGGGATAACTCAGGGATAACTGCAAGGATAACCTTAAAGATGGGGTATCTGATCTTTGGGTGTTGATGTTGACTTTAAAATCTGGAAAACATTCCCCTGACCAATGGTGTCTCTTTACAATACTTATAGCTCTGCCTCAGACAAGCAAAGCTTCCCTGTACAGGAGAAACAAAGCAACCTCGGTATCCAATGCTAGCTTGCATCCTTTATTCTCTCCAGCACTGAAAGCCCATTCCAAGGTTGAGTTTGTGTTTTGAGTTTTTGCTTTTTTTTTTGTTCCATTATAAACCTGCTGTTTTGTTCCATTATAAACCTGCATTTTTTTGTATTAATGTACTCACCCTGTAATTTGAATGGGCTCTGTTATTAATGAACAGCCCCATGGGTGTGTGTTCGGACTTGCCAGGAGAATACATGCCCTCTGATGGCCCGGTGGGTACATGATGGAAGATGAACCAGAATCCAGTTTCCTGTAGGACACACACAAACACATGGTCAACACTAATGGTCCTCCTAAGCACAGTGTGTGTGTAGAGTTTTCAGTGGTAAGTGATGAATTTGGGAGATTGACCAACACGCGTCATTTTTGATTGGACACAAACAAACAGAGAGCAACATTAATCAGGGATGTAACCATGGTGACCAGATTCACCTCTGAGCCAGCAGCCGCACAATTGATGAGGTTGTTATTGGGGTTCGCCATCCAGAAGGTGGAGGTGGCACTGAGAGAGACAGAAATGTCAAAGCTTGCTGTAATAAAACGTTCATTTAACAATTTTCAGTTTAAATCGTTACATATTTAACACATATTGAGCTCTTCAGAGACCCTCTTACCCTCTCTCTTCGTGTATACATCTGTCTCCATGGTCATTACCTGCAGTCCTGCCGCGGTTTTGCCACATATCCAGGGAAGGCTCCATTGGTGATGTCACGGCACATTTTGCTGTCTCTGTCTGAGGGCAACAGTGTACTAGCCTTCACCAGCAGACCCAGACAATGATCGAAAGTGTTCCTCTCCTCCGGCCCATCCTCTGTGAAGAAACAGTGACCTAGAGAATCATAGCCCACGACGTCTTTTACCTGGAGGTGGGAAACAGAGCACAATTTTCAACATACAACATATCATTTTTAGCTTTAGTTCACTTAAAATGAGCATTTGTTTAGCTCACACTCATTCCAAACGAGAGGATGTGATGAGTGATTGATTGACTCATAAGCTATGGATACTAATGAATCCCTCACATCATCCCCCCTCTCCAGGGGTGGCCTTAAAAAAGATGCTGTTAATGACTTTGACTTTGAGGAGTGGGTTTCATGTGATGCCATCGATAGAACTGTTCATTAAGAGGGGGCTCAAATTGTAACAAATTGTAAACAGCCTGGTAGCAATTAAGTGAAAAAAAAAAGATGTGATACAAAGGTGAAACAATTGTGATTTTCCTAATGTGTCAAGCAATGACAATGATCCCAAACATACTTCATAAAGCACCCAGAAATGGATGCCAACAAAGCGCTGGAGAGTTTTAAAGTGGCACCACCCTCCCAGCAATGAGTCCAGATCTAAATCCCATAGAACACCTGTGGAGAGATCTTAAAAATGGGCACCCTTCCAATATAAAAGACCTGGAGCAGTTTGCAAAGGAAGAGTGGTCTAAAAATTTCAGGTGAGAGGTGTAAGAAATGTATTGACGGTTATAGGAAGCAACTGAGTTCAGTTATTTTTTTCAAAAGGGTGTGCAACCAAATATTAAATGAAATGTGCCGATAATTTTGTCCAGCCCCTATTTGCAATTTTGTGTGACATTATGTAAAATCTGCTTATTTCCTGCTTTTTTTTGTTTTGCTCCAACACACAAAGGGAATAAACATATAAATATCAAAACATGTCTTTTCCTGTGAAAAAACTTGATTTTCTGAAAATATTTCTGGGGTCCCAACAATTTTGGCCATGGCTGTATATGTAAATTCTGGGGGATGGCAATTAGTGATTTCAAAATCAACACCTTCAGTTAAAATAAAAACATGCATGTCAAGAAAATCTTCTAATGTCCATGACCTGCAGTGAAAGCCCACTTTAAAAGAATCAGATGAAGCACAACTCATTTTTTTCCTCCCACAAACTAATGGAAATCCTCTCAACGTGAGCTGGCCTTTGTTGGGGCTGAAAGCCATGCCTTTAATGTTTATAAAGAAACTGTTAAAATGTAAAGCAGCCTGATCTATGTGTGTGATGCAAAAATGCTGGCAAAAACACATTTAGCCTTGTTAAATGCTCAAGAGGTGACCCTTGTCAAAGAATTTTCCTTCCCAGAGTGTGAGGTCGGGACGCTAGCCAGAGGTGGCGGAATTTAATTGTAGCATACCATCAAAAGGAATAGTGTTGCTGTGCTTTAGTTTGGCCTTTTCCCTAGTCTCCTGTCATGAAAATAAAAGCAGCCTTCAAAGTGGTGCTCATGAACAGTTTTTAATGAAACAAACGCCAGGGATGCACAGGTGCATAGCACAGCACATACTCCCTGCTCTTGTTTATAACTTTTGCTCTTAATTAGCTAATTTAACAGGTGGAAATAATTAAAGCAGATTTTTTATGGAGCCAAATTCATTGAAGGTAATGTGGTTTCATTCATTCATTCATTTTCCAACCCGCTTATTCTATTTTTGGTGTCTATCTTCAGCACACATTGCGCGAGAGGTGAGGTACACCCTGGCCAGGTTGACAGTCCATCGCAGTTAATGTGGTTTATATATACTGTAAAAATATAAAGTCTTAGAATAAAATAGTCGCTTTGGAATTAATTTCATTAACGTTTAAGTGATTTTCAGAGTTGGTTTTATGATTTTTTTTAGATTAAAAATGTTTTTCTACTTTGTGTCACCTATTTTACATGGAATGGTTTTATGGGGAGGGGCTATAATCGAACAATTTGCATATTATAAAACACATGAGAAGAAGAACAATAGAAAGAATATCAGAAAAAGAGAGAGAGAGAGAGGAAGAAGAAAAGAGAAAAACATAACAAGATTCCCAAGAAGATGAGAAAGAGAAGAAAATAAGAAGGTGAAGAAGAAAAAAAGAAAGAAAGGAAGAATATGTAGAAGAACAGAAGAAGAAGAGGAAAATAAGAGAAGAAAAAGAAGAGAAATTTAGAAAAGAAGAGGAAGAATAAGATGAATAAGGGAAAAAAAGATGAAGAAGACAAGATAAAAAAAAGATTAAGTGAGGACACGATAAGCAGAAAAAAGAGGAAGCATAAAAAAAGAGTAGAGGAGAAGACAAAGAAGAAGGAAAAATAATAGATAACTGCAGAACACATACTGCAAGGTTGAGAATAGCTAAATACGCATAAAAAATGGCAAAACAATTTTTTTTTCTGAAAAATATAGCATTTGATTCAGCATCAGAAATTCCCACAAAATTACTGATTCCTATTTTTTGTCCAAGCAAATAGTTACATCTATTTTCTGAATCTATTAAGTGAGAATTTAAAAGAAAAAGGTAAAAAAAAATTACACTCTGATATGTGAACACTAAATTTCAAGCATTCAAGAGTTAAAGGTGTGGTTTCTAATGCCAGGTAGAGCACACTGGCATGTAAATCCACCCAGACATGAAAATCGATTGATTTCTTTTGTATCTGTGAAACAAACTTAAAGGCCTTTATCATGAATGTGTATTTCTGAGCTGAAGTACTTTTCTTTACGTGTTATTTGAACGTTTTTTTTTTCTGAACTCAGTTGTTCATCTTTAGCTCTCGCCAAGAGTGAGGAGGTGTGGCACATCAATCACAACCTGACAGTTGATTGGCGGGTTGATCAGAAGGAAGGAGAAAGTGCTGGGTGAAGTGCAGAGAACTAAGAGTGAACTTTCAGTCATTTCTCCCCTTTTTTCAAACCAGTCTCAAGCTGCTTTTATTATGATTTAGTTTAAGATTGTGGAATAGCTTCTACCTAAAATACAGCAAAATATGCAAATGTTTTTGTGTCCCTTGTGTTATGTTCAACAGCTTTATATCTTGTTTTGTTCACAAAAATCTCATAAAATTGGTAAAAAAAAAAAGATCTTGCTTTCAGTTACGGGAAGTAGGAAAAGCATTTCCTCATCTGCCATATGCACAAATGTTAAAGTAAATCCATATGTTTAAATGTAAAGATGTAAAAAAGCATGTGTTATAATGGGCCTTTCATATTAAATATATAAAACAGCAGGATTATAAACAGTTAAAAGTTTGGACACTGGGCATTACATATATGTATTTGGCACAAGCTATCCAAAAGTGAGATAGTTAGATTTCAAGAAATGAAAACATTTGGTCAGTTTTTGGCTTTTTACCATTAATATCTCCATGTTAAACTCACCAGCAGACCATTGGAGCCGTGGATGGTGACGCAGCGGGAGAATGAGTGATGGATGGACAGATCTTTGACATAAGTGGGTGGCTTGTAGCCTCCCTTCTCGTCCACGTCTCCATTCATGTGGAAGTGGACAGGGTAGTGTCCCATCGACTGCTGGCCCATGTGCTTCAGCTCCACTCCTTCAACATGTACCGCTCGGAAACCTCGCTCCACCTGGAGAGACAAACACATGCTGTAAAGTACTTTCCAACCAACTCAGCAGTGTAACGCTTTAACTTTGAGTATTTTTTTTTTACTCCAGGCGAGAAAAGCCTTCAAGACGCTTGGATCAAATGCTCATTTTAAAACTGCTCAAAAGACAAGTTAAATACGTTAAATATAATCTACTAGCCATAACCTTCTTTATATTATACTCTTAATATTATATTCTATTAGTCATATTCTTTAAATGTAAATTTATTTAAATAAATATTTTTCTATATAATAATTCGTATAAATATCTTTTAGAGGCTGAACGAAAATATCTTCTAGAGGTCCCGGTCACACCCTTTTTTGATTCCATCATCACCACTGCTCCTGTTCCAGCCCAACCCACCAATCACACTTGGAAGGTCCCATTGGCTGAAGGTGATTGATATCCCGCCTACCAGATATCAATCACCTATACATAAAGCTCCGTGTGCAACTTCCTGCTTTCCCTCTCGACGCGTAGTAGGAAGTGACGGCAGTTCCTCGACCGGTCACTTAGATACTCTGAATGGGGTGTATTTGTTTTAAATTAGTTTGTTTAAGATCTATTAAGCCTCAAAGTTATGTATAATTAAGGGACAGATGATTGACAGCATCATACTCTGGTGTCGTTCATTACAGCTAACTTCATCTGATGAACTTGTGGGGTTTTTTTTTCCCTTTGTCAGTTGTTTCTTTTGTGCCTGCAGATTGATTACCCGGAAATGGCACTCTTTTATGAAAGCAATGGCTTGTGATTGGCTTGAAACCAATGAGTGACGTCACCGACACTTCATTTATATTATATACAGTCCATAATAAGCCTCTGGACTGGCGACCTGTGAAATTAAAATAACCTCCCATTCAACCAAACCAACCAACCAAATATTCAACCCATCAATAAACTACACAACAAACTGACCAACAAAACCAACCAACCCTTTAATAAACCTACCATTCAACCAAACCAACCAAAAAATAAACTAATCGACCAATAAAAAAAAATACAGACCACTACATCAATGGACAACCTGCTATAAACCAGCTAACAAGCCAGCCAATAATATAATTAACCAACCCACAAAATGACAATAAAGAATTAAACAAATAATTAAATATAGTTATTCTTATTGCAGACTTAAAGTCAGTAACAACATTTTCTTCAATGTTTCCTTTAGGTTTTGCTTGGAAAATTAGTTATTACCATAAACTCATGGTTTTCCAGGGATCACAGACATTTAGATTGTTAAGCAAATGAAAAAACACAGTTATATTGGAACTTGTTATGTTTGTACACTGTTATGTCTGAGTAAATGATAAGAGAGAACTTAACACATTGTAACAATTGCAAAAAAGATTTCAGTGAGGGAGTTTTTTTAAGCGTAGTATCCTCATATCTCAAAAGACAGCATGACCTAGTTGTAGCATGAGGAAATCTCTACTCGAGCAGAGAAATTGTTCATAACCTTCTGCATGACAGCGAAGGTGAGGAGGGGAAAGAGACAGTAGGATCTGGGCCAATTACTAGAGGGGTCAGACGCTTGAGTCAGCCCATCACATACACCCTCTCACACACCAGAGCCAAAGCAAAGTTGGCTGTGCTTGTTTGACGGAGTGGTAATGTGGAGCTGGACGTGCCACTGCTGGAATAACTCACTCAGAGAGTGTGAAGTTCTGCTGTTAACAGACAGACGCATTTCAATATTGATCAATCAGCGTGTCTCTGAGCGTGAAAGATGAGTTTATGGCAGCAGTCCTCAAGACAATTCACTAAAGAAGTCTTGAGCTGCTACTTTTTCTTTGGCTCTATTCAAAGTAGTTTACTGATTAAAATCTTATCAAAACAGAAAAGTAACATTTTATAAAAACAGTCGTTTCAGTGACTTTTGGATTGTTCATGGAACAAAAGGTTCGGTTCATGTTGAAATATACTGATAAGAGATGAAACGGTGGCCAGCATTTGAGTAGCCTTTCCCATAGATGACAGTCACAATACAATAGTGCACACTTTTCCCAGAATTAATCACCTTTTCTCAAAGTTCTATCACTGATAACGGCATAGCACATATGTGACATATGTCCAGCTAAAAAATGTAGCTGTTGGATCAGTTTGCTGGTAGAGCCATCTTTAAAACCAGACTTCTCTGTGTTAATCGAGTTTGTGTTCTTAGTTGATAAGTGAGCAACACCCATAAAACTGTTGTTTTGTGCCATACCTTTGAAAATGGTCAAACTCTAACACTTGGCCATTTTTAACAGGTACATTAATAAAATTTGCTAATTTGAGGTCAAGTTCACTCTGTATGTTATTGTCTTTGTGCATAGCATGTTAAAAGTAATGTGGATGCTGAAACAATGCCTTGCATCAAATTGATCAACAACATAAATGTTTAAAAATCAAAAGCATTTATTTTCTAAAAATTGCTTTCAGATTATTATCTTTTTTTAGATTTTAACAATTCTATATCCTTGGTAAAATTAATTAAAATTTTTTAAATCAACTTAAAAAAATAGTTAAAGTAATACTAAGCACATTAAAGTGCTACGCCAATAAATATTTAGTCATTTTAAGGCACGTTAATTTTTTATCTTTATTCAGTGAAAAAGGTTTGCACACATAAACCAGTGGTCTCAAACTCCCCCGAGATATAAATAAGTTCAGAATACCTTGAGATGTCCACCAAAGGTGTCGAAGGAGAAGAACTTGCAGGCCTCTGTGCCATAACAGCCAGGCTCCATCTCTCCCTGAATTAAAATGTTTCGAGAAAGAATCCCAACCTCTGCTCGCATGTCCACCCCGTCCACCTCCTCTCCCATATGAAGGTACACTGGCTTTCCTGTAAAACATTAAACACAGACTTAAATAGTTTGATCACTTTAGATCATTTGCAATGCATTTTAGATATGAATAATTTACATTATTTGAAATTTGTGACCATATAAGTTAAGAAATGCATGGTTACAAAAAAAGTAACATTTCCATTCGCCTCCTCAGGCACACCCTAAGCTCTAGCTCATCGATGTCTCATACTTTATCCACCTGCTTCAAAATCTCGTGCTTTTAGCTCCGAAGCCCCTTCATTTACTGAAATCATATCCGGGATGAGATCCACAGCAGCAGCAATGGAAAATAGTTTTTAAATCATAACCATTCTATACAATTAAATAAAATGTTACAGGTGTTGCATTTTTTTATAGCACTATCAGCTTTGAGTCCACTAACAAATTACATTTTTAATATTATTTTAAAATAAAAAAAAAAATAGGCTTCGTATTAATCACAAAATCAATCCCATTCAGAATTTTGAACAATACTCATTCTGATCAGAATAAAACAAACAGAACTATTTTTTGTTTAAAATAAAATTAAATTGTGACAAAACTCAGTAAATAAAAAAATTAAATACCTTAAATAATTTTAATAAAATACCTTAAATTAAAAATACAAACCAACTAAATTTACAAAACAAAAACTTTATAAAATAAGATATTAAGCATAAAACTAAATAATAAAATAAAACGACATATTATTTTTAGTTATGATACATTTAAAATTAATGAATAAAACACCTTAATGCAAAATACTGTAAACAAAACAAATAAATATATAAATAAATAATAAATATAATACAATAACAAAATAATGAAAAAGCTTAAAATAATGTAGCTTAAAATAAAAACACTCAATACAAATATTATATATTCTAATCAAAATAAAATAAAAAATGAACAAAAAATATAGTAAAATCTAAAATATCAAAGTCAACGAAAATACAATTAGAAATATCAAAGACAAAACCCTTTTTCTTTAACTTTATGAACCTGTATGTATAAATATCAGAGCTGCAATAAGACTGAAGGGTCAGAGATGAAAGCAAAAATGAAATAATCTAAGCAAGAAAAAGAGAAGGGTTTTGCTTAATGAAAGAAAATAAAGGTATACTAACAGAAAGGAAAAACAAGCATTTAAAAAATAAACAAATACTGAAAAAGGGAGGAAGCTGAAAGAAAAGAATGGAAGAATAACAACTGAAAGAAAGATCAAGAGAATCATGGATGTGATAATGGAACAATCAGTGGAAGTGAGAGAGCTTGAGCGAGAGCCTGATTCATATGGTTCAAGCCTTAAACCCAGTAAAGGTACTTTTTATTGACAGCCCAACAATCACGATGAAACAATGCTCCCCATGCAGCGCTGTCAATCAATCACTGCTTGTGTCGCTCATACAGAGTCTCACTCATAATACATGAAGTTCTCAGAGTTCTGGCCTCCACAAGTTCTGCAGCAGGACTGAGAGAATCATTGTGTGTAGAAGCCGAGAGAAAGTAGGCCAACCGAGGCATGGCGAGGGACACCAATCTAGAGTCATCTAATACACTTGTGAGGATTTCATGCCTCAAGTTCCAGAGAGGAAGAGAGAGCGGTGTCACTCCTGCCTCAGACTTGCTTTAACCCAGATTCTTCACTGAAGAGACCATGGGGGTAATCATCCTTCATAACAAAAATGTTCTGAAACGTAATTGATTCAAGTTCAACTTAATTGATTCAATCTGTTGATGTGGCGGTATAACTTTTAATGTGGATTAATTACGATTTGTTAATGAGATTCCATTGCGTCATCATCAGTGATCACCTTGTGCATGCTGGTATAAAAGAGGAAAAACCTCTGGAGTGGGAGGTATTTGCATTGTTTTGTTTGATGTTGCTTTCTTTATATTTTTTTACCAAATTTTTTGAAGTAAACAAGTCCAGTTATAAAGTATCACTTGGAAAAGTATGTTCGTCTTAGTTACTTGAACTTTTCAGACATCAAGACTTTATACTTTCATGATACATTTTAATATTTGTATTAGAGAGATGTATAAAGGTAGCCAAGTGAGAGGTCCCGCCCAGTTCTGGAACATGGATGGTTTGGAAAATCTTCAAATCAAGTTTTTTTTAAAGTGAAAAACCGCTATATAAATAAAACTAGACAACCATGAACTATACAAAGTAAATTAAAAAGCAGTTTTTGACCCCTTTAAGGTCATGGAAGCAATTGAGCAATTTTGCTGTTTACTTTATATGGCCTTTCCAAAGCCAGAAATCCACACAATTACCTTTTACAAGATCATGCTCAGTAGAAACTGTCTGTATCTGTTGTATCTAACAAGTGAATTATACTCTGAAACTATCATTTTATCATATCTTAAGCACCTCTCGTGGTGGTTCCTTGATTGACTTTGATTGAAATGGGATATCAGAGGCCGGAAGGCAATTATTGTACATTAAAAACCTTAAACTAATCCCGAGTTTCAAAAGTTACACCCTGTAAGACAGAAGAGAACATAACAGCTTGTTAAGATGTATTTGTGTTTACTAAAAGAGTTCGTTCTCATTTAATATTAATATTTGGAAGCATTCTGATTAGCCAGCCACCAAACATTTTCAACACATTCAATCTGGTCAGAAATATTTGGATACCTCTGAACTAGGAGCTAACTTGGTGCAAACCTTTTTTTTTATCTTTACAAGAAGAATTTTGTAAAACAATGAGCACTCGGACAAAAAAGAGACACTTTCCTCCTGCATGCTCTGAATACACAAATGTGTGTACTGCCCCCTAGTGGGTAACTGATAATGCACACTCTAATACACACCAAACCAGTCACCGATGTTCTTAGATTCATAGTCCTAAACTTTAAAAAAGCATTTTTTTCCACCTACAGTTTAAAAATAGAAAACATTTCCTCTGAAAGCCTTTAATCACTGTAGGCATCTGATTGGCCTAAATTACTAGGGTTAGGATTATGCACCCTGCTTATCATGGGAAACCTGTAAAACAAGATATTTGTAAAAATGCAAGAAGGGAAAACTAAAAACAACCAAGTTCATATGGAGAGATTCTCTGAGAAGATACGGAGGAAAATAATGATTTTCAATCGTCAACACAACACATTTTCTTCCTTATTTCCCTCTGACCTACAGTCAGCCTTTCTGAGTGCACCTCAAATGCTTCAAACATCTTCACTGTGTTATTTTCCCACTTGATACATCTCGTTCTGTTCTAATCCACTCATACAAACACAAACCCAGACACGCGTTTGCTCAGCAGGAGAGAGACAGCTCAAGAGGATGAAATGAGTTTCCTCAGGGATGGAAAACTGTCTAATGACTTTCAGAGCCATCTAAAAGAGAGAGTGTGCTTCCACTCTCCACACTCCAGTTTGCTTCCAGTACAAACACAGAGCGACAAGTGTGCCATCAATCTCTTCAGAACGCATCATTAGCATCGTATCAGCGACGAACATCTCTGAAAGTCATGATGAATGCACCAGATGCTTCATTCTTTAAGACATTGTGTCGTGTTTGTTGTGTCTTACATGCACAGAACAACAACAGACAAGCGCTGCTAAACTTGTGTAGGCAGCACAGACTAAATGTGACAGATAATGAATGCTCGACCTGTGCTCGCTGAAGGCTCAGGGGTTTTAGTGCGGTTCAGAGCTTTAAAACGTGGGCAAGCATATATTTAGGACTTGATTCATTGGTTTGCTCGCACAATCCAAAGGCAAGCACATCAGTTTGATTAGTGCCTCCAAAGTGAGTAAATGTGACTGTGGATGGTGAGTGCAGCCCTGTGATTAGGATTCATAAGAGAGGGGAAAAAGAAAGGGAAGACGATGAGGGTTGAACGGCTAAATCTGTAAATTAAACAAAAATATTTTGCCATTTCACTGGTTAGATATCATACTCATACCTATGCACGATAATTTTGCTTTTGTTTTTCTGACTGCCATCTTCAAGTCAAAAGTCAAAGTCAAAGTCAGCTTTATTGTCAATTCTGCTATATGAGACATACAGAGAATC
>SRMA01025865.1:112158-139844 GCA_007224835.1 Danionella cerebrum | reverse complement strand
AGTGTTAAATTTGGAACCAGAGTAAAATAATCTCCACAAAGTATTGGGATCTCTAGCATAGTTGTTAAAAGTAACCATGCACATTGTTGTACCATTTTTGGTATACAAATCTAATTCAAGATGACAACTGACAAACGCAATGCATTCACTATGAACTGACCCCCAGCAATGGCCATTCACTTAAACATAACTGTACTAAATGCAATCAGCAAAAAGATCTTTTACTCTCTTTTTTTTCTTTCATGTCTGTAAAAATACTACATTCTCACAGAAAACACTTATTTTTTGTTTAATATTCTTTAAAGTAACGACCATTTGTTTTGGTTGTGATCGTGCAAACTATTGGTCTTCTGTTAGCGATCTCTCAGTGGCTGCGTTTCCATATTTCCATAGCTGCATATTTTGGAATATCACATTAAAAAACCTTGGATGGAAATACCAAGGTGCGCATATGTTTTTAAAATTTGTGCACAACTGTGTGGGAAAAACTTTTTATCCGATAGATCAAATGTGCTTAAAATTTTGCCTAGTGAAACGGATTTACTAAATATACTCCAATGCGATGCGTTTTTCTGTCGGAACTGGAGCACGATGGGGCGGCATTAATGGACTAACCAGCAGACTGATTTCATCTGGAATGTCGTTTTGGTCATTCAAAAATTCCTTAGCCAAAGTCTGTCATCAAAGTTGTTCGGGATCATCACCCTCCAGAATGCTCCTGATTGGCTGCGTTCCCAAAGAGCAGTCTCCAAAGCATGATGATATAACTGCACATATTACGTTTCGCCTAGGTGTTCTAAGTTGCAAGTAAGTTATTATAGACAAAAAGGTCTTCTAACGCAGCAACTTCCATGCAAATATTGTATACGATTATCCAGTTTTGTACATTGGTTTACTTTGCATTTTTGAATGGAAATATGGCTAGTACTTTTTTCAGGGTTAATTTTCAGAGTTTTTTTGCCTTCCTAATTTGGTTGAACATAGCCCTATTTGATAATTGTTTGAATAATTGTGCAAGAACCTTTGTTCATCCCACTGAATGCGCTTTTAGGTCGAAACAAGACAGTCCCTGATTTTCCTGTAGATTCAACACATACATTCACACCTAAGATTATTCAATTAACATGAAGCATGTTTTTAGGGATTATGGGGGAAACCGTAGAAGACCCATGCAAGCACGGCGAGAGCATGCAAACTCTTTCCAGGAAGGTCACCAGGGAGCCTCGAACAGGCAACCTTCTCACTGGAAGGCCACATTTGCATTTCTGATATTTGCACTAGCATCCAGATATTTTTTACACTGAAATGAGGCCTCATCAGATCTGCGCCAAAGTGACAACTCTTAAAATCACAACAAATAGTTGAACATGGAGATGCCATTTTTCCCCTTCTCTGGGATCATGTGGTTATTTACCTTTAACAAATTTTGCTACTGCAAAGAGTGCTCATTATTTATAGGTTCCATTGTTTCCAACATTCTGGCGACGTTGTGCATGTTGGCAAGTGTAAACACACAAATCAGGTATGGGACACATGTGAAATAACATATAAACTAGTAAATAAAAAAATGGATTTAGGTATCAAATAAGAATTGAGCATCAAGGCCTGTGATGTAAAGAGGCCTTTGACTTCACCAAATAGACTTTTTGCTTAGTTAACTGACCTCTCTGTGCTGGCTCTCTGTGTTACTCTCTTCCCTCCTCAAACATTTAAGTCACTTTAAACAAAAGTAATGTTTAGCACAAATGCTGCCCTGCACATGGGTTCTAATTTCACCATAGTGCGTATATCATGAGTATTATCCAATAAATTAAAAAAAATCACTAAACGTGTTGGAAGATGGCTCTGAACTTGAGCAAACACTACACTGGTAAACATGAGCAATATCAAATTTTATTTCTTTCCAGTGGGAATCTCCTGGTTGTCCAGATGGGCAAGCCGCAACTGATTACAAATGCAAGCGGGTATGGTTTCTTCATTGTTCCTTCTTTACGATGTTGTGGTTGTGTCATGACTCATGACCAAGACCACACAGGCAACCTAGAGCTCAACACGATGTCTCATTGTGACTCTGGTACAGCAAACAGAGGCCGCTGTTGTGAGAACGCTTTGGTCTTTATGATGTGTGAAGCGCGTCTGGAGCTCCATGTCCAGGCCAGTCGTGCTCTGCTCAGTATCAAGGTTTAGCTCGGGCCTGCTGTGCATTCCCACACACAGAAATCAATACACGACTACATTACTTTGAGATTTGCTTAGCAAATAACTGAGAAATCACAAAGGCTCAGAGAAAGACACGTCGAGTGTGTGTAAGTCACAGATGAGATGTCTAGATGGATCAAACAGGTTTGCTCTTCCAGGGAAGTGAAGCTAGCAATAATGCAGAGATCAAATATTACGTTATATCTCGTAGGTTCTACATTTTAGCAATCCATAATGTAGGTCTTTAGTTAGTTTCATACTCTGACTCTTTGCAAATTTAAACTGCAGGTGATTTGTATTTATGTTTTTTTTTTTGTATTTTTATACGAAAAAGCGATTTGCAACATCACATTCTTTCATACTGAGGTCTGTGATTCACACCCACAAGTTGTTTTTTTTTTCTCACTGTAATGGTCAACTTCCACCACAACTTCTGCATGATACTTATCACAAGTTAGTTTTTCCGGTTAAAACCAAGTCTGATGTTCCACACTTGCTCTCTTCTGGATAGTGTGGAAGTCAGTGTGAACGTCTGTACACACTGAAACAATGTACATTGTTTATACAAAAGGTAAACTGGGGAAGTTTTTAAAAAGTAGAAGCTTCATACATATGTGGTCATGATGGTAAAAAAAATGGTCATGATGTTTACAATGGCATGACTGTTAGCTTTGCATGGAACAGCCACCATAACATTTTTTTCTGTTCTTTTGCTATAATAAGGCAAAATGATAGCTGTGCAATGCTCTTGGCACTGCACGATCAAGGTTTGCTTATCGGTGTGCAGGCCAACATTTATTTAGCTTTCACAAACCTAATCATACCTTGTCTAGGATAAAAAAAATGGTTTGAGTCAGCAAAACAAGGGATGAGTACCTGTGCTCTTTGGGTTTGAATTGTGAAGAGTTTGTTTTTAATATTTTCATCTGTCCAGTTGTTGAGCATACAGAGGACCCCTTTGTTGCTCCACAAACCCACTTTCCTGGTTCTGTTTTTATTTTCTATTTAGTTCCTTTTCGTGAGCAATGTTTTACATATTAGAGGGAAGTTTCCCAATACACCAGTAATGTCAACATCCACCAGATACGTGTACTACATCAGAACAGATCGCACTCCGGCCTACTGGCCTTCTAGTGATCAAGAGGTCTCCACAAAACTGAGACAAGTGGGCAAAACTGACCAAGACAAATTGCAAAAACTGACATGTAATGCATTTTTTTCTTATTTAGGTTTTGGATTTTATCTATATGCTAAAACAGAGGAATTTTAATTGCCACTCTTTTAGGGTAAAAAGGGGATTTTATTACATTGATTTAGTCATAATAAAGTTATATATTTTTGTCCTCTCTATATATTGACTGGGGATGAATCGTATTGATTTACCAAGAAATATATTAGTCTGGTTCAGGTAAAATCTTCCCATTTTTATTGGTCATTTAAACAATTGCTTAGCATGTTGATGTATGCTTCTAGGGGCACAAAAGTCCTGTACTTTCAGCTTTTGGCCAAACTTGGGCTCTATCAAAGGTATTTTGACAAAAGGTTCTTTGACTGTGAAGGATTGACCCAATGTTTTTAAGTTACAAGACTCCAAAAAAGCTTCAAGGCTGGAACGATAGTGCCTTTGGACTTGATGTATCAACAGAAGCACACACTCTGCTTTTGCTTCTGAGATGGTTTAGTAGTTCATTCATAGCCTAAGACCACCACCATCTTCCATCAACATCCCAAGAATTTTAATCTTAGTTTCTCTCTTATGTGCAAGAGTCATTTCAACCAAATCCCCGGAGACGCGTCTGACGATGGGGATCAAGGATAGATTCCTCTTTGTTTTCTCTTCCCTCCTCCTTCCCTGGATTCTTTCTCTAACTCTCTATGTTTCCCAATGGTAATCCCAGCATCCCTCTCTTCATGTTACACCCTGCAGGAGTTTAGGTGAACATATAAGCTATTGTAATCATCGGCTGTCATTATCTCCTCCATTGATGGATTGTTGAGTTTTCTCCGTTGAAAGTTTGGAAATACTCTGGCTTCACTTTTCCAGCTAAATTTTAGCTGAAAGCAAATAAGATGCAGGAAGCAGAGGCACAGAATGTATTTCAGTGTACCTGTAACCCTCCCGGAGTAGACATAAAGTTGTACACCGTCTTGGAGGCTAAATGTGACATTATATGGTAATCACCATTGTTCCTGGACCCAGTTAATTTGAGTCTACAACTTTGCTAGGCACTATGAGGATATGCATATCTGTGAGGATAAAATTGTTATTTAAGTACTAAACATTTAGCTATTTATAAAGCAACATTTCCTGTCGACATGTGTTTTGCGTCTGATATCAACAGCAGTTTCTGTAATGGCAGTCCCTGATTATTTGTGAAATCTAGCAAGCTAACTGAAACTGGACAAGTTTCTGATCAAATTTAAATATACAGACCATCAAGCATAATGAGAATCAAAGAAAAGCAAAATTAGATGAAAAAAATTAAAGAGTAGATGGAAACGTTTTATTACACCAATCCCACAGAAGAAAAAAAACACTGCATTTTGGGCAGGAATAACTTCAAAACACAAAGGCAATGACAACAAAGATCCACGCTAAAATATTCAAAATTCGTTTGCCATTTAGTGCATAATAACATGTATTTTGCACAAAATTTGAAGACACCTGAATGTTGATAACAAGCAAATAGAAAATAAATTAAATCGATTCCATTCCGAAATTGATCTTTCATTCTTGATATTTGACCTTGAGTTCATATCATCTTTAAACGTTTGAATAAAAAGTTTGAAAACCCCTGGGTCAAGGAATTGTCCGGAAAGGGCCACTACTACCATTCCTTCCCAGTGAGCAGGCATTGGTACCAAGTAACTTAGTTAAAATGAAAAGAAAGAACAATGTAGCTATCAGAATTCGTTTATCTTTTTAAAGGCATCTTTTGTTCAAATTCAAATAGAACTAATGTTCCTGTTGAACATGATCATTGTGTGGAAATATGTCTTGAAAGTGGTTTTGGGTTGATATCCAAAGTTGTATGCCATAGATAATGTGAGATAATGATTGGTTGTGTGGTCAACTCTCTCCTACCTTGGACTTTGTTAAAATATGCTAATAATGTAAACATGTAGAAAGAGCAATAAAGCTAGAGAAAAACGGTTGGCACAGACAGAATGGAAGCCCCATTAAATAATTTTAGGTAGGGAAAACACTCCAATGTTAATGCTCATACTGCCGGTTTTACATTAGCAGGGCATAACAACCCAAATGCAAGATACTCAGAGAGAGATTTTTTTAATACTCACAGAATTGAATAGCTCAGTGACGGGTTTCAGTCAGAGCAAACAGAAGAGAACACTCAAATGTAGCTAGCGGGGCCACAGAGAGCTTCCCAGTTCCTGACAACCACAGTCTCCAGAAAAGGATAGAGAAAAACTACTCACAGCTAAGGCAATAACACACAGTTCTACTCACTCCAGACAGGACAAGGCTTGGACTGAAATGATTGGATCGATCTGCTAAGGATGCAGTGATGTCTCTGAGATTTTGGTTTGAATAGTCTGACAGAGAAGGGGAGAGAGGGGGTGGGTTTAAGAAGTGAGTTTGAATAGAATCCAATGCACAGCAGGTGGGTTCCAATCAAGTGACAGCAGCTGTAGGTAAGGAGCACACGCATGAGGATGGGGAATACACAACAAAAAGACAGACATTGAGTAGGACCTTACAATAACCTTGTGATGTGAAAATAACATGTCATTACAGGGGGTACCAAAATGGCACAGTGAGTGGCACTGTGACCTTTCAGTACGAAGTTTGCTGGTTCTAGGCTTTCCTGAGATGAGTTTGCATGTTCTGACTGTGCTTGTGTGGGTTTCCTCTGGGTACTTCGACTTCCCCACAATACTAAACTAAACATGCTTCAAGTTAGTTGAAATCTCTAAATTCCAATTAGGCTGGCTGTGTTGCCCTGTGATGGATTGTCAACCTGTCCAAGGTATACCCCACTTTTTGGCCGAAGTGCACTGTAAACAGGCACCTGCAGAACCTTCCTGAAAAGGAAGACACAGGTGTTTCAGAACTTGATCAAGCACCTCAATCTTTCTCACATATGTCTGACACATGCATTAGTCACCCCTTGACAGTGTCTTCTCCAGTCAGTCATGCAGTACAGTCCTATTGTTTTTGTTTATTAGCAACTTTATTGCTGCGCCTAGGTGTGAACTTACACTTGTTTGTTTTTAATGGTGGATGCCTTGACAGGTTGTCCTTTGGACAACAATATATGTAATGCCCCTTCAGCAAACCTAAATTTGAGACTATTAAGTTCCCTAAATCTGGTTGGTGGATTTGAAAATTGCTGGAGGATTACCACAGATGCTGATTCAGCAGTTGGCAGAATGTAGTTGTATGGGCACTAAAGTGTTTTATATTCAGTTCTGTGTCACATTCCAAAATATTAGACTTGGCTTGCATTAAATGCATGTTTTTTTGGGGAGTCAACTGATCAATTGGACAAAACAAACCTGAGAATTCATTCCACTTTTTAAATAGAAAAACTTTACCATCAAACTAAATGGTATCTTTATAGATGACTGTGGTACCAGGGTTTTGCAAACCCTTAAAACCTTATGTAAACAGATCTACCAGCCAATGAATGATCAACCCCCCTTGTTTGTTATAAGACTTGGATTGTGCTGAATCATCTTCAGTTCTCCTTCAGTACCAGGTAGTCTTTTCTTTGTCTGCTCACACTTGCTTACCATCTTCTCCAAAGTCTATCTTCGGTGATCTGAGCTCCCCAGCTGTCCAATTAACTAATGCCCACCATCCACAGCTTTTGTGTTCAATCTTTGAACAGCGGTATGTCCCAAAAAATTTAAAGAGTTTTACAGCGAGAAAATGTAGAACAAAACTTATGTTGAGATACCTTTGCTGTGATTGCACAGCACGGGTCGTAGGACACCTACTAGAACCTTTTGCAAAATTGTGATCTATCATTCATAAATGATCATAGACTTTAGACATTGGGTAAACATTAAATTTAGGATGTTTTTTTGATGAAGTATACCATAATGTGGCATGATGAAATTGAGATCCTGGTGTCCCTGGAATTGGTGGTTAACTCGTTAGCCTATGGGGAGAGGGCACGGGTGCTTTATAAGGACCTTTATTTTGAAGCGGTAGTGAAGCACAACCTGTTTCCGGCGGTCCGTTTACCTTCCGGGTCGCTTGTCTCTCCGTTCACCGGCATTAGTGAGGTATGTGGGGTTGTACTGTGGATCTCGTGCTGAATTATTTCCAATTGCTCATCCACGTTCCATTTAAAGTTAGAGCGTCGTAAGTCTCCGTGTTTATACCACCAGTAGCGGTTGGGGATTGCATCGGGAGTCTGTGTGTCCGCATTAATATTCCAAACGTGAGTATTCAATCGCTCTGCCCTCGCTAAATGTGTATTGCCAATCCTGGTAACTATTATGAAATTGAGAGCAGCCAAATTGTCCTAAATGCATGTGTGTTTTGCAGGTCTCGGAGCCTGCACTGTTTGTTCCACCATTTTAAATATTTATACGCTCTGCTTGCCTCAACTGCTTGCTTGGCCGCTTGCTTTGCTGCTTTGCTCTTATTGGCTTGCTTGCGGTGCTGCTTTGCGGTGTGCATCTGGCTGCGTAACTTCTGGGGTTGAGCAGCCACGAATCGCTCTGTTCCACTCCTCCAGCACCGCAGTTCCGGGCTTCAAGGCACTCGCATCACGCGGGGTCCCTCGTCTGACTGTTGTTTATGGACATTTTGGGGCAAATGGAACTGATTTAAGTATTCTTTTTCTTTGTTCTGTTTGTATCTAGTTAAAGTACCTCGAGACGACCACTAGGGCTGGACCCTGTGGTACATTGCTATTGCGTGGGCAATATAGTGTGACGGGAGGTGCAATCTGAACATTTTAAGCAACAAAGTAGCGAGTGGATTTTGTGTGTGTGTGTGTGTGTGTGGGTCTGTGTGATTGTTTTTAACGCGTTTCATCTTTCCTGCAGGTATGGGGGACTTGTGGAGCAGTGGGGACCAGACTCGCTGATGCTTGTGGTGTGTGGAGTGCAGTGACTACAACGTTTAAAGGGGTTTCGTGAGTGGCGTGCAGTGTGATCACAGTTTTACCTGACGCGTTGTCTGGTCCACCCTGATCCTGCCCCCATCCGGGGAGATTGATTATTGTGTTGTTTAGGTTTTAATGTTGTATTAAATAAAGTCAATTAATTATTATTCCACGTCTCTTCCTATTGTCTCTTTCCCACGGGTGGGGTGAATCCGTGCGGGCCTTCTATTTTGTGGGGTTAATTCCCTGGCTCCCCACCAGGGTGGCGTTGTCGTTGCTAAAGTGGGGTTGGAAGTTATCCTCCCCCCTTTTGGTGGGCCACATTTGGCGTTATATCGGCAGGATTGGTTTACCAAATTTTTTTTTCTCCTTCACCTTGTGGGAAGAGGTATAGGTGAGACGTGTGATTAGTGTTAATATTTTATAAATTTCTGAGTTTTTGTATTATAAGTGTTTTTTTCCCTCTCTCTTTTTGGTGGAACAGCAGTGTGGGTTCAACTTCCTGTTTTCTCCTTTGCTGACCCACGATGAACATTGAGGAGGAACTTCAAGAGTTACGAGGGTTGGTAATACAGCTGAGGGCAGATAATGAGCGATTGCGTCGTGACAACGATCAGCGGTCGGGTGAGTCCCCCGGTCCATCTGCGGTAGCCCATGGAAATCCTTCCACAACCCTCGAACCTCCTATCTCAGAGCGATTTGTTTTCGTTCCACGAGACAGACGCTGTCCAAAATTTAGTGGCAAATCTGATGTGGGTATAGATGAGTGGGAGGAGGAAGCGAAGGCCTGTATGCGTGTATGACAATTAACAAAATCTGATAAAGCATTTTTTCTATTCGATCACCTGGAGGGTGAGGCGAAGGAAGAGATTAGGCATAGATCAGATGTTGAGCGGGGAGATCCTGACATAATATTCAAAATCTTGCGGGAATTATATGGGTGCACACAATCGTACGTAGCATTACAGGAGGCGTTTTTCTCCAGGAGACAGCAAGAAGGAGAATCCCTTCTGGAGTTTTCTCTAGCTCTGATGTCCCTCCTGGAGAAGGTAAAGAAACAGGCTCCTGATGCCATCCCTAATACAGACGCAGTTTTACGAGACCAGTTTGTGGAATACGTGAACGACAACACTTTACGCCGTGAGCTTAAGCAGTTTGTCCGCAGTACACCCACCGCAACCTTACTACAGGTTCGGGGAGAGGCGATCCGGTGGGAGCAGGAAGGGATGCCAAGAAGTGCCAGAGGCCGTAGCCAGTCCTTACCTATGGCTTATGGGATACAGTATGGGGTGCAAGGGCAAATTGATTCCGAAATGAGAGAATTGCGTAATATGCTAAAAGCGCAACAGCAGCAGCTGGACCAAATAACTCGGAGCTTGGGTAGTCGTCAGCCCCCTTCGAGCCCTCGTCGACCCCCACACTCTGGAACTCTTATTTGTAGGCGGTGTCAAAAGCCGGGGCATTATGCCCGAGATTGTGATGGGGAACGGGCACCTCAGCCACCCCATCGTTTCAGTGATGACCGCTCTAATATTGCAAGACCTCGTTTTAGTCCCAGGCCGGCGGAAAACTAGTTCCTGCTGAGCTACGGAGTCATAGCTCAGTGGGAAATGGCCTTGACTCAATACAGTCTAGTTTGGCAGGTCTTCATGCTCCACTGATGGCCCCATGTCCCCACCTCACAGTGCGAATGGGAGGAGTAGATGTTCCGTGCCTTCTTGATACTGGTTCAATGGTCACCACTATAAAGCAAAGTTTTTTTTATAAAAAGTTTTGTGGGCAAAATCTGTTGAAGGAGTGTAATTGGTTGCAACTCAAGGCAGCTAATGGTTCATTAATCCCATATGTTGGCTACATTGAGCGCCAGATTGAAATTTGCGGTCGAATAATGCCTGGGTGTGGTGTGCTGGTGGTGAGTGACCCTACTGGTGCCCAAGATTTTGATGCCCCTGGTAATATTGGGATGAATGTGCTAAAGCGTTGTTACAAGGTGCTTTTCAGCCAGTATGGGGGCACTTTGTTTGACTGCCATACGATTGCCTCTGTATCTTCCCCTGTGTTACAGGCATTACAACGTTGTCATGAGTTGGAGCAGGCATCACCAAGTGCTGGGGTAGTTACACGGTTACGGGGGCGTAAAGTACATCGGATCCCTGGTGGCTCCATTAAGATGGTGGCTGCCTCATGTGCCAGTCCTTTCGGTGACCAGACAGTGCTCCTGGAACCCCCAGAAAGTGGCTTACCTGCAGGCCTTTTGGTCTCACCCTCATTAGTAAGGGTTCAGCACGGTATAGTCTACATCCCTGTAGTAAATGTTGGCCAAGGGGATGCGTTTCTTTACCGAAACACTGTTCTGGGCACGTTACAGGCAGTATTTAGGTTGGATCTACCCCCGGGTGTAGTGGAGGTCCCAGTGATGTCTACCGCTGCAGAGGCGTGTGTCTCTGCAGTCACACCTACGGTGGTCGAGCAGATTGAACAGCTTGACTTAACTATGCTGCCCATAGAGGAGCAACCCCGGGTACGGCAGTTGCTGTCCAAATTTTCAACTGTTTTTGCAGCACATGATGGCGATCTTGGTTGTACAAATTTGCTCGCGCACACAATTTCTTTAACTGACGATGCGCCCATACGCCAGCGTTATAGGCGAATACCCCCGTCGGAATATGACATGGTTCGCACCCATATCAACCAACTGTTGGAAACCAACATCATCCGCGAGAGCTGTAGCCCATACGCCTCCCCCATCTTTCTAGTCAAGAAAAAGGATGGGACTCTCAGAATGTGTGTAGACTACAGGCAGTTAAATGCTAGAACCCGAAAGGATGCGTTCCCGTCGCCTCGTATTGAGGAAACCTTAGACTCATTGGTGGGTGCCCAGTGGTTCTCAACGTTGGACCTTGCCAGCGGGTACCATCAGGTGCCTGTGGCGGAGCATGACAAGGCCAAGACTGCTTTTTGTACGCCCTTTGGGCTTTTCGAGTTTAATCATCTCCCCTTCGGTCTCTGTAATGCGCCCAGTACCTTCCAACGATTGATGGAGCGGGTATTCGGGACCAACAGGGTCGATCATTGTTGCTGTACCTTGACGACATTGTCATATTTTCATTGTCGGTACAGCAGCACCTTGAACGATTGGAAGCAGTATTGGGACGGTTAAAGGGGGAGGGACTGAAGGCCAAACTCGCTAAGTGCTCATTTTTCCAACGTAAGGTTGGCTACCTTGGGCACATTATTTTAGCAGAGGGGGTAGCCACTGACCCGAGTAAGGTACAGGCTGTGCGAGAGTGGCTTCCTGGGGTTCGCGAGCTACTATCGCTGGTTTCTAGAAAGGTTCGCTGAATTGGCAGCACCTCTACACAGACTGGTTGTGAGATTTGCAGGGCGTAAGGGTAAGCCTGGAGAGGAAGGACAGTTCAGCGATTGTTGGTCAGAACAGTGTCAGGAAAGCTTCGGGGGGTTGAAACATAGGCTGACCTCTGCCCCTGTCCTGGCATACGCAGACTTTTCACTCCCTTTTATTTTGGAGGTGGATGCTAGTTATGGTGGGTTGGGAGCAGTCTTGTCTCAGGAGCAGGGAGGCAAGGTCCGTCCTATCGCATATGCTAGCCGTGGTCTAAGGCCCACTGAGCGCAATATGCTTAACTACAGCTCGATGAAACTCGAGTTTCTTGCGCTCAAGTGGGCCATGACCGAAAAATTTCGTGACTATTTGCTGGGACAGAGGTGCACCGTGTTTACAGATAACAATCCCCTTAGCCACCTGAACACAGCAAAGCTGGGAGCAACCGAACAGCGCTGGGCAGCCCAGCTGGCCGCTTTCAACTTCGATATTAAATATCGTCCTGGACGAACTAACCGCAATGCGGATGCCCTTTCACGACAAGGCCCAACCAGCCAAGGAGAACTAGCTGAAGTCCTTCCTGGAGCTTGCTTGCCAGAAGCCATCCGACAGACCACCCAGGTCCCAGGTACTCAGTCCATTATTACTACCCTGCCATTTCAAGGGCAGGACATGAGGGCTTTGCAGAAGGGTGATCCGAGCATTGAAGCAGTGTGGAAACTATGGAAACTGGGGAGGCCTCCCAGTGCGGAGGAACGCCGGGCACTGTCAAAAGACTCTGTAGCCCTGTTGCGCCAAACTAGTAGGTTCCAGGAAGATGAGGGTTTACTCTTCCGCAGGAGGTCTAGTGGTGACGGTACCGAATGGACTCTGCAGTTGGTGTTGCCGATTTCGTTGAGGCCGGTTGTTCTTACACAACTGCATCAGGAGCACGGACACCAGGGGATTGATAGGACACTCGAGTTGATACGGCGTCGCTACTACTGGCCAGGTATGGCTAAAGACGTGGCGCAATGGTGTAAAGAGTGTGAACGGTGCCAGGTTTCCAAGGATACTGGGGTGGGTTCGACAAGTTTTATGGGACACTTGCTGGCATTTAGGCCTAATGAGGTGATAGCCATCGACTTCACAGTGCTAGAGCCCACTCGGTCTGGGTTGGAGAATGTCCTCGTTATCACCGATGTATTCACCAAATATACTCTAGCAGTTCCTACACGGGACCAGAGGGCTGAGACGGTCGCTAGAGTACTCGTCGGTGAATGGTTCTACAAATTTGGAGTTCCGGTGCGTATCCATTCCGATCAAGGTCGGAATTTTGAATCAACCCTTATTCAGCAGCTGTGCACACTGTATAAGATCCAGCGTTCTCGCACTACCCCATACCATCCGGCGGGGAATGGACAGTGCGAACGATTTAACAGAACTCTGCACAATCTGCTGCGGACTTTGCCTCTCACCCATAAGACCGACTGGGCATCCTGTCTCCCTCAGGTGTTATTTTATTACAACACCACCCCCCACCAATCTACTGGGGAGTCCCCGTATTTCCTTATGTTTGGTCAGGAACCGCGTCTTCCAGTAGATTTTCTGCTAGGAAGGATCACTATAGGGGAGGTTGGGGGTGTACACGAGTGGATCCAGCAGCATCGAGAGACGCTTCGTGTAGCCTATGAGGGTGCCCGGGAGAGGCTAGAGGCAGGGGCAGATTACCGCAAGGCACGTCATGATGCCACCGTTCGAGACCAACCGTTGGATGAGGGCCAGCTTGTTTATTTGAGAGACTTTGGCAGTCGGGGACGCCATAAGATTCGTGACGTGTGGAGCTCCGTTGAGTACAAAGTCCTTAAAGTGCCAGCTCCAGGGGGTTCAGTTTATACTATTGCGCCGATGGATGATTTGGGTGCAAGTCGGTGCGTTCATCGGACTGCACTGAAGCCCAAAATCTTTAGGGAAGGCCCCCTCACTGTTCCAGTGGAGTCTCCGCAGGGGGAAGCTAGCTTGTTAGATGGAACCTCAGTGGAGGATGGGGATTTGCTGAGGCTGGTGTCTGAAGTCCCTGCGACAAGTCATGGGTTTGTGCCGGCACGTTTGGAGACAGCCCCCGCAGACCGTGTAGCTGTCCCCGAGTTGAATCCCGCCGTTCACACTTGCCCTAGCGATGTACCCCCAGCGGTGGTGCAAGAAACAATCCCCTTACGTCGTACTGGTAGGTCTACGGCAGGTACACATTCTAACCTGCATCACTTACCGCGGGCAATTGGAGGGGCTACGGTTAACCAACTCTCTGGGTTGTTCAGGCCATGGGATTAGATGGTTGGCGCTGTAATACTTTATCGTCGGGCCGCCGATTAAAGAAATGGGGGGTAGAATGTGGCATGATGAAATTGAGATCCTGGTGTCCCTGGAATTGGTGGTTAACTCGTTAGCCTATGGGGAGAGGGCACGGGTGCTTTATAAGGACCTTTATTTTGAAGCGGTAGTGAAGCACAACCTGTTTCCGGCGGTCCGTTTACCTTCCGGGTCGCTTGTCTCTCCGTTCACCGGCATTAGTGAGGTATGTGGGGTTGTACTGTGGATCTCGTGCTGAATTATTTCCAATTGCTCATCCACGTTCCATTTAAAGTTAGAGCGTCGTAAGTCTCCGTGTTTATACCACCAGTAGCGGTTGGGGATTGCATCGGGAGTCTGTGTGTCCGCATTAATATTCCAAACGTGAGTATTCAATCGCTCTGCCCTCGCTATATGTGTATTGCCGATCCTGGTAACTATTATGAAATTGAGAGCAGCCAAATTGTCCTAAATGCATGTGTGTTTTGCAGGTCTTGGAGCCTGCACTGTTTGTTCCACCATTTTAAATATTTATACGCTCTGCTTGCCTCAACTGCTTGCTTGGCCGCTTGCTTTGCTGCTTTGCTCTTATTGGCTTGCTTGCGGTGCTGCTTTGCGGTGTGCATCTGGCTGCGTAACTTCTGGGGTTGAGCAGCCACGAATCGCTCTGTTCCACTCATCCAGCACCGCAGTTCCGGGCTTCAAGGCACTCGCATCACGCGGGGTCCCTCGTCTGACTGCTGTTTATGGACATTTTGGGGCAAATGGAACTGATTTAAGTATTCTTTTTCTTTGTTCTGTTGGTATCTAGTTAAAGTAGCTTGAGACGACCACTAGGGCTGGACCCTGTGGTACATTGCTATTGCGTGTGCAATATTGTATGACGGGAGGTACAATCTGAACATTTTAAGCAACAAAGTAGCGAGTGGATTGTGTGTGTGTGTGTGTGTGTGTGTGATTGTTTTAACGCGTTTCATCTTTCCTGCAGGTATGGGGGACTTGTGGAGCAGTGGGGACCAGACTCGCTGATGCTTGTGGTGTGTGTGGAGTGCAGTGACTACAACGTTTAAAGGGGTTTCGTGAGTGGCGTGCAGTGTGATCACAGTTTTACCTGACGCGTTGTCTGGTCCACCCTGATCCTGCCCCCATCCGGGGAGATTGATTATTGTGTTGTTTAGGTTTTAATGTTGTATTAAATAAAGTCAATTAATTATTATTCCACGTCTCTTCCTATTGTCTCTTTCCCACGGGTGGGGTGAATCCGTGCGGGCCTTCTATTTTGTGGGGTTAATTCCCTGGCTCCCCACCAGGGTGGCGTTGTCGTTGCTAAAGTGGGGTTGGAAGTTATCCTCATCCCCTTTGGTGGGCCACAATCTGTTTATACTATAGTTTATATAAATCACACTGCTGTTGTCGCCCAAATGAGGATGGGTTCCCCTTTTGAGTCCAGTTCCTCTCAAGGTTTCTTCCATAAAGGAGTTTTCATTGTCATGGTCGCCCCAGGCTTGCTTATCAGGGACATATACACCACTTATTAATTAATTAATTTCTGAGTTTAAACTTGTTGGTTTACTGTAAAGCTGCTTTGAGACAATGTCTGTTGTGAAAAGCGCTATATAAATGAACGAACTTAACGATTGTCTGCTCCATTTGTGGAATCACTGAGAATCCCCTACCAGTGTGGTGAAGCGGGAGGAGCTAAATCTCCTGACAGACAGGAGAGCCTGCCAGAAATCTAAGCTCCTTATGTATCTTGGGAAGAAAGAAACTGGAGAATGTGGGGAGCTGGGAAACAATCATCCAGCCGCGAAGGCATGGAATCAGAGGGCACAGGAACCTCAGAAACAAATGCGATTCATGGGGACTGAGAACATCGCTAACACTTCCTTGTTTGGATCAGCTGCAATCCCAGAGGAAGACCGTCTGAAGACAGAACCGAGAAGATTTCGCCCCTTACGATGCTTTGAGGGATAGCACCGGTTTATGCAATAACAGATTTATCCGCAAACCGGACAGGACACACACTCAATGAATGCGATGGCGTGAGAGATTGCCTGACGTCGCTTGACCCAAAACGTTATGTGATGCTTCTGAGAAGCTAAGCCGAAACATAGACTCACCAGAGCCAAGCACTATGCTCTGAATAGGATCTCCTATGCGCTTCAGCAGAGGAGTTGCAAAGCAAACGCTCACACTGCACGAGAGCAACGCAGGTTTGTTTGATCACAAACAGTCTACGCCCATCTCATGGCCATCTTTCAACGGAGTAAAATGCCAGGAGTATTTTTGCTTGGCTGAAAGAATCAGAGGTACGGTGGCTTGCTATCTGGGCTAGCTGGTGACAACACCGGAATGCTAGGTAAGCAACCTGCTAATCACTTTAGCGCTAACATTAAAGTAGGAGAGAGAGACTTGAGTTGACACTCTGTTAGCTCTGAGAAAAATCGTATAATGAGTGCAGGTTCAAGCCTGGTTTTTACCCAGCTGATTGCTAATCACATACGCCTGCAAAATAATTTGCCCATTAAATAAGTTCGGCTGAGTCCCTCGTGGAAATTCGTACCCAATAAATAGTTTTTTTACTGGCATATGACTCAGCAACCGACTGAAAGGGAACTGATTTTTAATCTTCCATGAGTCAGAAAATGATTCCATGCTAATTTTATCTATTTTTAACATTGTGTAGTTGCTTATACCAGAGGAAAAAGGTAGGGATATAGTCTGGATTTGAGGGGTCTGCTTTCAGTTTGGTGGCATATTGGACGGCCAGTTTCTTCCTTCTGATATCTAATGGAGGTTCATTTGCTTCAATGTATAGACCTTCTATGGGAGGGGTCCTTAATGCTCCCAAGCAAACTCCTACGCCAATGTGGGACGACATCCAGAAGTTTAAGGTACGATTGCCTTCCTTCCTTCTGCTCCACTTCTTTGATAAGATTATTAGTGGGAAGTGGTCACCCCCACATTGATCTTTCCAGACTTGCCATACAAAATCAGCTAAAGGTTCTGGTGAACAAATGTTTAAATCTACTGTTGAAGGGGAGCCATGTCCAGGGTGTAAGTAAGTATGTGCTCCATCATTCAGTAGAGTTCGGAATCATTGATGAATTTTTTTCTGAATTCAATTCCTTCTTACCCCATTAGGGGATATTTCCATTTAAGTCTCCTACGATAAGAACAGGATGAAGTATATGGACCAAATTGTGATTACCCTTTGTAGAGTTATACAAATTGCTACGGCTTGGAGATTGGTGTTTATTTGATTTTGACTGTGCGATACATCTTTCCTTATAGCTATTCCAACTCCACCAGATGCTCGCATTGGAAGCTTGGACCATACTTGTAAATGAGCATATATTGTTTTATGGAGGTTTTGAATTTTGATGTTAAATAGGTTTCTTGAAGTCATAAAGCTATAGTGTTGATTTTATGTACTTGTAGTATTTTATGTAATTGTAGTTCTGACAAATTTCCTTTAAAGCCTCTGCAGTTCCATTCAATCAGACTGTTCATTCTGCTTTAGTGTTGTAAGATTGGAACTGGTCCTTTGTTTTAATGCCTTGGAGACAGACTTTGACTATGTGCCTTCAAGTTGTCTGCCATCTCAAAGTCTCTTGTATCATCAATTCATCCTGGTTTTATTCTTGGCTTAGTGTAGGTTTTAAGTGTGATGTGTTTTTTTGTATCTTATCTGATGGCATACTACTCTCCTTTTGGTTGGTTGGATTAAAGAAAATTTTTCTAGTCTTTAGTGCTGGAATTCTCTTTGCAAATTATTTTACAACTGTTGAAATCACCAGGATCTCTTCTTTCACTGACACGGGTTGTAACTCACAGCAAACTAGTCGCCCCATTTATCTCTTCTTAAAAATAGCAAGGGGGTGCTGAGGTCATATTCCATCCCGGAACCCCACAAGAAAGACACTGATCAATGAACCAATTCCAATAGATGAACCGGCCCCAGTTGAATTCCCATTTGGTTCATCGGCTTCAACCACCAAAGGCGGTAGGAAACCAAGATACTCTGCAGACAGATAAGCAGACGTGGAGGTTCCACAGTTCTGGGCACAAATGTCTCCTCCTTGAGAGAAAATGTTCTTCCTCAGGAAAATGAGCCAAGTAGGTAGTGTCACAAGGGACTAAACCACGTTCTGAGAAACAGCTCATGTTGGGCAAAAACTATGCAACTAGAAGTTATTAAAGAAAATCCATTACATTAAACAGAGAGATGAAAGGAAACCAGATGCTCGACAAAATCATTATTTGTTAATTAAAAATAATCAACTGTTCAGCATTTATTTGTCATTTTATATAATATTTTTATAGTCACTTATTTAGAGTCATTGGTAGCAGGGAGCATGTGTCTAAATGGGTATGCAGTTGGAAAAAGTTTGGGAACCACTGGTGTACAGTATTCTATCTTGGATGTAAAGTTAAGTTTATAACAGTTTATAATTGTATAGTTTGTATTGCTCTTTTGGTTCGGTTTTACACGCACTGCAAATTCTGATTCACTTTGGCTGGTGATCAAAGAAGGTAATTTCAAACCCTGCTTAAGCCATATCCACAAATACCTGGGTGTTTTTGAAATAGTTTTTTCTCACACTGTAAATAAAAAAAATTTCCCTCTGAAAACACCTCTGAAACGCTGTAATGACTCTAGCAACGCAAACAGGTGGTGGTCGATTCAAGGTGTTTAAAAAAATTATTAGAATCCTGCTCCTAATGTACGCCTCAGTAGCGGAATAAACAGTAACGAATCCTCGCTAATGCCGCCGTTACATTTGCTGTATTAAACACAGCAGTGGAAGAACGTGATGACAATGACAAACTCCACCCCCTGAATGCAGAAAACAGTCCCCGTCCACACAGAATCCATTTCAAACACAATTCACCTTGGCCAGCATTTTCAAAAATACCGATCAAAAAGCACTTGTGGTGGACAGGGCTTTAGGGTATGCTGGCCGAAGTCTCTGAATGTATAATTTACCGCAGCTCTTTGTTTTGGAGGCCAGCAGAAGGAAAGGCTGTTTCCTGACAAACACAGCAAGTGGAGTAATGTTTGCCTTGAGGACATTGATAAAAGGGACTCCCCTGGAGCTGTGGTTCACACGGAACAATGAAAGTGCTTTCATTTCCCCATTTTAAATATTTTAAGATGGACTCAGTTGCGCATTTTTACAGTTTAGTCACTCAACATGACGTCAAAGTGAACGATAAAAAGATATCTATACTGAGTTTAGGAATAAGGAAAGTTTTTTTTTCACATTTTTACTTGTACTGAGACCTGCGTCCACTCACCAGCCAAGTTTGATCTGTGTGTGTGATGTTTCCATAATTAATCAGGATGAAAGAGCGCTGGACACTGGACACCAAAACCACTTGGAATGTTGCAGCCTTTCAAATAACAACAGAGAGCATTAAAACTACAGCCGTTCACTGGACATGTGAGCATTACTAACGTAGCAGTGACTTCATCTTACTCCTTCACCGCTGTAGTATGGCACACTGTCCCAGGTAGCAACAAATGCTGACAACGCGGCAAAAGTTATGTTAGGGTAGTTCTGCTTTACAGCTGAAGTGACTTGTGCCAACACGTCACTGCTAGTGTCCTGTCTATAAGAGACCGTTCCACCCTTTCTGATGTCAACGTGAGTCCAAAGAGGAGCGATGAGGTCTCTTCCCGAATGCAGAAATGGGATGCAGTCAGACACCGCCTCAGTAAATGTTAGAAGGCCGTTGTTACTCACCTACAAATTGAGACAAAGAAACGTCAACTTTACATATCCATGAGATTACAAATCCTCTGATTTAACCAGATAAAAAATATGATTAGAATCAGGAATTATACTATAATCAAAACTTGTCCATTGCGATAAGTTAAGAAAGCAGCAATGATTTAAGTATCATTTATTCGAATTACATGAGCTTTTTTTTTATTCTTTGTCTTAAAAAGAAAGTAAAGTTTCTTACAAAGGTCTGATTGTAAGACCGTCCAAAAAACTTGAAAGGCATCTGCAGTAAAATGCCTTCAGAACTTCCATTGTCCAAACGTGGTGTTATCATTTCTCCTTTTCCAAACGGTAGGAAATTAGCCGGCACTGTGGATAATGCAGAAAGTTGCATAAAGATTTTACCGCAACACTAAAACCTTTTTTTTTAATATATTAATACATTGCTTGCAGTTCATGAACTTACAGCTTGCTGCCCCGTCAACAGGAAAACACCATCGTGAAGTTACATTCACATTACTTCTCGATGAGAGTTCTTGGGTGCTGTTTGCTGCAATAACAAAATTATTGACACCGTCCTCTGTTCTGTAGCCAGCCTGTGAAAGGTAAAGTTGGCAATTCTTCATTCTTTTTTGAAATGAGAGTAGGAACACAAATATTTTGTTTGTAGTCATGAATAAACATGAAACAGCTCAGTTCTTACCTGCCAAGTTTGTACAGTTCCTGCTACATCTCCATAATACATAAGGATGAAAGAACGATGAACATTGTAGGCTAAAAGAACTTGGAATGTGGCCACCTTTGAACATATCAACAAAAACAATTCCAATATTGTAACCAGGCAAGATGGATAACTACTTAAAGCTTTTTTCTTTGTAGATCTTACCCCTCCACCATCATAGTATGGCACATTGTCCCAGGTAGCCACAAACACGGAGGTTGCTGCAAACGGCACGCTAGGGAAGTATCGGTTGACTGCTGCAGTGACTTGAGCCAGCAAAGAACTGCTAGAGTACTCTTTATAGGAGATTGTTCCACCACGTTTACTGTCCAAATGTGTCCAAAGAGGAGCAATGACGTCTCGTCCAGACGCCACAATGGGGTTTGTGACAGACAGCGGCTCTGTAAATGTTAGGTAGCCATTGCTGTTCACCTACACATCAGGAACAGAATTAATATGATTTTCTGCATTTTTATGTCATGACCAGAAGACCTAAAACTTACAAATATCCTGCTGTATACACGTCCAAAGAATTTGAACGGCTGCTGGAGGGAAATGGCATCAGAGCTTCCGTTGTTGGCAGTGGGATTCACTACTACTTCATCCCCTGAAGTTAGGAAGTTTTTTGGCACTAAGACAAAAAAGGTTGACAAGGATTTGTTTTGTTTGTGGAACTGAAACTGATCACTCTAACAGTTCAAACTTGAACTTACAATTAGGGGATCCATCGACGTGGAAAGAACTGCAGCCATTGACATTGGTATTGCTGCTGTATGACAGATCTGAGGCATTGCTAACTGGAATTGTGAAAGAATTCACTGAGTCCGCTGTATCATAACCAGCCTGGAGAAGCAAGAGTGGAATTTTAGCTGTGCACAAGCACAAGGTGGAGGCCAAAGAACCACCCGGCACAATGCTGTGGTGCAAACTGAGTTTATTTAAGAAGGATCGCTATATTTTTAGGCAAAAAATCGCTTCAAGACCAAAGGTTTATATGACAAACATTTAACATAGTGCACTTCAATTGAAAAGCGCATCTGATGTAACGTTTAAGAGACTGCCTTAAAATGTTTAAACAGCTTTGAAGTGTCAATCCCAGCCAATCAGTTTTTGAAATTTATTGTAATTTGCTAATGGTCTCGAAGTTGGCTGTTGAGAATCTGAGGTAAAATCTGCACATATGAAATCTGCACTCAGTGCTCTGCAGTCACGTAGCTCATAAGCTCCCAGCATTCAAATAAGTAAATAGCACAACATGTTCTTCAATTAATCTTTTAATTAAATAATAAAAAATAAGAAGTAAGCCAAGGTGCAACTCAAGTTTCCGCTGAATGTGAATTATTCATATTTGGGCAGGAGAAGGATCTGTTTATTGGGCTCTTGATGTTCAGGACACTTGAAGCATTGTTTGCCTCTTTCAAACGTGCAAAGAGACGCTGTTGCTAATAATAATTTGTGTCTCCAGTCCAGCTTTAGAGATGAACAGCACTCGACAAATCAAACTATATGAACACTCTAAAATAATCCAGCATTCCTTGTTCAGCCAATCTGGAAAAGTTTGCAGCAGCCCTCTGGCTCACAACCGATGCTGTGAGTTACTATGGCTACCAATAACAGCGGATTGACATTATAAGGCTGCGTATATGCAACATGTATCCAATCTGGTCATGAGAGTCTGAATGGATGATTTTCTTTTTTTTTAATTTTAAATCGGACCCAGGCCTCATTCATATGTGGTCCTGGATCGGATACATGTTCGATTTTCCAAAGCGACCTGTGTCTGAACGGCCAGGTTGACTTTTTCATCATCAATCCCCATTCAGATGCGCTTTCTCACAGTTTCAAGTTGCTGGAGAACACTACTATATTATTTACATCCAAAAACAGTATGTAAAAAAGCATTGTGGCTCCTCTTCTGCAATCAGAGTTCCGCATTAAGACCTGCAGCATGAGCAAAGTTAACCAGAGAGACCGGTGCAATCAACACCTGCCAGCCATGTATATACATTTTTACTTGTACTGAGACCCGTTTCCACTCACCAGCCAAGTTTGATCTGTGTGTGTGATGTTTCCATAATTAATCAGGATGAAAGAGCGCTGGACACTGGACACCAAAACCACTTGGAATGTTGCAGCCTTTCAAATAACAACAGACAGCATTAAAACTACAGCCGTTCACTGGACATGTGAGCATTACTAACGTAGCAGTGACTTCATCTTACTCCTTCACCGCTGTAGTATGGCACACTGTCCCAGGTAGCAACAAATGCTGACAACGCGGCAAAAGTTATGTTAGGGTAGTTCTGCTTTACAGCTGAAGTGACTTGTGCCAACACATCACTGCTAGTGTCCTGTCTATAAGAGACCGTTCCACCCTTTCTGATGTCAACGTGAGTCCAAAGAGGAGCGATGAGGTCTCTTCCCGAATGCAGAAATGGGATGCAGTCAGACACCGCCTCAGTAAATGTTAGAAGGCCGTTGTTACTCACCTACAAATTGAGACAAAGAAACGTCAACTTTACATATCCATGAGATTACAAATCCTCTGATTTAACCAGATAAAAAATATGATTAGAATCAGGAATTATACTATAATCAAAACTTGTCCATTGCGATAAGTTAAGAAAGCAGCAATGATTTAAGTATCATTTATTCGAATTACATGAGCTTTTTTTTATTCTTTGTCTTAAAAAGAAAGTAAAGTTTCTTACAAAGGTCTGATTGTAAGACCGTCCAAAAAACTTGAAAGGCATCTGCAGTAAAATGCCTTCAGAGCTTCCATTGTCCAAACGTGGTGTTATCATTTCTCCTTTTCCAAACGGTAGGAAATTAGCCGGCACTGTGGATAATGCAGAAAGTTGCATAAAGATTTTACCGCATCACTGAAACCTTTTTTTTTATATATATTAATACATTGCTGCAGTTCATGAACTTACAGATTGCTGCCCCGTCAACAGGAAAACACCAACGTGAAGTTACATTCACATTACTTCTCGATGAGAGTTCTTGGGTGCTGTTTGCTGCAATAACAAAATTATTGACACCGTCCTCTGTTTTGTAGCCAGCCTGTGAAAGGTAAAATTTAAGTATGAAGTATTATATTACATCATTTACACACGCACACACACAGATAATTAATTCCTGTAATTCCTCATTTTTCCACTTAACCTATATTGAGCACACTGGATTCAAGCATTTTACAAATGTTGTTATATTCTTTGTTCTATTAATTCCTTCACTCACAAATGTAATTTATTTGTTCCTCAATTAAAACCTCATATGCATATGTTTTATCTTTTTTTTTTATTATGTGAAGGGACGTCTGTGCCACTACCTGTAATAGTAAAAAAAGCCATTACCTATCCATTGTATTAACACATAACAAGAATTACAGCGAACTACAGAATAGACTTTAAAGCCCCACTCACATGGTTATAAAACGCTTGGGATAACTTTTGCTCTTCCATGTTTTCAAAACCATGTGACAAAATCTCAGGTTTTATCAGAGTATATTCAGAGGTTCTCCTTTACTGTACGACAACATTCAGAAAAGTTATAGGTCACTTGCCCAAACCATTTAGAAGACACTCTGGCTCTAAGAATTATTTTATTTTTACACAGCATAGATAATTTACCTCTTGGGTCTATAGCTGTTTTGTTTTTGTTTTTTTTTAATTAAAAACAGTAATATAATGTGCTTTATGTTGACGCCACACCAAGATACGCGTTGGCCTGCACTGGGTGTAACCAACTCTTCTAAAGGTAGCCCTTCAGATCTACCTGGCTTAAGTACTGACTTTGAAGCTAACACAAGCCAGTTTTGGAAACCAGGGCAAAGGGACTGTAGAATCCAGACAGTTGGGTGACAATTACCTCTTTCTGGATGAGGCTTGTGTTACTGGATACAACAGGAGTATGAACTATGCCTTGGAACCTGGGGACAATGGGTGAACTGGGATGTATAGCCCAGCCAGATTGTCCTGATAAGCAACTTGATTTACTCTCAATCTCTTCATTTTGTATCATAGGCTTGTTCCAGAAATGAAGATTTTCATTCAGAAAACTTTGTAACCACTCTCCAGTTACTCACCTATTAGGAACTGATTTGCATATTTATGAATTGTATGCAAAGTTACAGTGTGAGGCTGTTGGTAGACATGAGGGAGAATAATAATTGATAATAATTGAGAATAGTAATTGATACTGAGCGATCAGCCGTGTTAAAGCAATAGCGATAGACGCTGTAAGGCATTTGGAGGGGACGTTATACCAGCTTACTGCAGTGAGCCAGAATCTAATATGAACTGTTTGCGTCGTGCTGTGAGCAAACAAACACTTTGACAGTAAGACGGTTTTCAGCTAAGTAAAGCCTTGACAGAGCCTCACGTTTCCAGGGAGCCGCCGGCAGAAAAAGTAAATGAATAATTGAAATTAAATGAGTTGTGACCGCGTTCAGTGGTGACCCAGATGTGATTCCTCCATGTAACACACATTAACACAAGTTTAATAAACAATTAAATAAACATGAAATCCATATTCAGATAAGTTTGTGATGGAGAAATTAAATTTGACAGCACGCATAGCGATTCAGGTTGAGTGCATTACGAGGTTTCAGAAATCTGTCGGAGTGAAGATCTCAGTGCCACTGTTCTGGTCAGACGCTAAGAATGAGGTAGGCATGGTGGTGAATGGGTGAACCGTCCACCTGCTGCATCAGATCCTCAAAGTGCATGTTACAGTCGTGTTTTATACATTTTGTCAAAGTGAGATCATTTGAGCGCTGAACTTCTGATCCTTCAACTCGTAGTCCTCTTGATAAAAACAGGTTTCATGTACCCCTTACTGCCTTTTGTGTAGCCCAGTTTGGAAACCCCTGGCAGAGCTAATTAGTTCATTAGCTAATTGTTCTTATGAGTTGTCCTCAGATGCCACCTTTCAAAGTGACTAGTGTATGGCGTCATTATTCCTCACAAGAAATAGTCACTTATTTACCTGCCAAGTTTGTCCCGTTCTTGCAACATCTCCGTAGTTGATCAGAATGAAAGAGCGGTGGACGTTGTAGGCTAAAACAACTTGAAAATTTACCACCTTTAAAAAAAAGAATTGTAGATAAAATCATCGAAAAAGCAGAATATACAAATTACTGTAGGTCTTACCCCTCCACCACTGGAGTATGGCACAGTGGACCATGTAGCAACAAACACTGACGTTGCTACAAATGGTATGTTCGGGAAGTATTGGTTGACCCACGTTTTGACTTTATCCAACATAACACTGCCTGTGTCCACTTTATAGGTTATGGTGCCACCATTTCTGTTGTCCAGCTGCGTCAAAAGAGGAGCGATGACATCACTTCTTGAAATCAGAAAAGGATTGAAGGTGGCCAGTTGCTCAGTAAATGTTAGATAGCCATTGCTATTCACCTAGAGGATTGGAAATGGAAAAAAGTGAAATTAAAAAAAAAAAAAATAATAATAATGAGCACTTTTTATAATTTGCCAAGAACAAGGGAAAAATAAGCAGTGCTCACAAAGATCTGGTGGTATGTACGTCCAAAGTATCTGAATGGCTGGAGCAGGGAAATGGCACCAGAACTTCCGTTGTTGGCTGTTGGATTGAGTATTTCTACATCATCAGGATCAATGAAGCTAGATGGCACTAAGGTTAAGGATGAGAGATTAAGAGTTGATTTATGCACTTTAATCTAACTTTAACTTTTGGAACACAAGCTTACAGATTGGCGAGCCATCAACTTTAAATGACCAATGACCGCTGACATTGATATTGCTGTTTGTGTAGAGTTCTGAGGCAGTCTTAACTGGAATTGAGAAAGAGTGGACAGAATCCATTGTATAATAACCAGCCTGCAAAGGGAGACAGTAAACATTGAAAAGCTTTTTTATAATCTAGTGCTCATCAATGCCAGATTGTTCTCCACACTACATACCATCCAATTTTGTACTGTTGAACCAATTTCACCATAGTTAAATAAGATGAAAGTCCGATGAGCATTGTAGGCTAAAATAACCTGGACTGTGACTGCCTTTAAAAACAACACAAATCAATTTAATCTTCTCAAGTTGGAAGACAGAAAACTTCAACAAAGTTCAAGATTATCCCAGATCGTACCCCTTCAGCATCATAGTATGGCACGCTGTCCCAGGTAGCAACAAATGCTGATGTAGCGATAAATGTTGCACCAGGAAAGTACTCATTGACCAAATCAGTGACTTTTGCTAGTGCGGCACTGCTACTTTCCACTCTGTAGGAGATGGTTCCACCCCGACGGTTGTCCAGGTCTGTCCAAATAGGAGCAATGACGTCTGTTTTTGACTTTAAAATGGGGCTGTAGGAATACATTGGCTCAGTAAATGTTATCTGGCCATTGTTATTGACCTAAAATAAAGAACAATAAAACATAGAATTGGTTCAGTCAGAAGGGACCTTAAAACAAGGTCATAGTTTTTGAATGATACGAGCCCAAAATTGACTTCTTACAAAAATTTGGTCATATGCGTTTCCAAAGTACTGCAATGGCTGCTGTAAAATAATTGGCGGAGAGCTTCCATCATCTGAAACTGGATTCCGAGTGTCTCCATTCCCAACAGGTAGAAAACTATCAGGGACTAAACACAATTTAAACAGAATGCATTACACAACTATTCAAATCACAAAAGGTATCCGTCTATTTCTATTTCTAATAAACAATTCTAATGCCTCAAATCAATTTCCAATCCCTTATTAAGCTGGGATGGTCCCCAGGTCACGCTGGGGGAAACAACTCGCATGACAAGGAGGCAGGTTCACATGAAACAAGCTGAATTTGAAGCAGACCACTCCCAGCTCAAAGGTACGTGGGAGTCTATTACTGTAGGCTGACGAGCATCATTCATTTTAACCTAAATGATAAACTTGCCCACTGTAAGTAAGTGAAATTTTCTATTACACATTACAATCAAATCTCTGTTCTCCAATGTCCCAGCCAGAGAGACACAGAACAGAAAAGTGTGTGATGGACTCTTCTTTTCTACTTGATGTGTGTGTTTTTTTCAGATTTGTATTATCTTCACTTTAAAGCTTAAAGGGTATAAATAGAATAAATACATTCAGTGACAGACGCTCTGTGATTTTTAATTTGTTCTGTGTTATATGTTTTGTTGAATGTTGGAGATAATTGGTGTTGATTTAACCTGAGAGACTGTGACATGAAAGTCAGTCGCAGCAAGACAGAATACATGTGTTTGAACGAGAGGGAGGGAAATAGAACAGTGAGGTTACTG
>SRMA01025865.1:69593-105016 GCA_007224835.1 Danionella cerebrum | reverse complement strand
AAAAACAATGTTGACAGTTGTTAATCAAATTTATGTTTTTTTTTTATTTATATTTCATTATACAAAATCATAAGCCGCAACACAAACTCCAGGAAACTGCAGGCAACATTTCAATAAGAGTGAAAAGTAAAGGTAAAAAAACATGAAGAAATATACATTGCCACACTAAGTTATACATTTTTTAAATTATATAGATATTCATAGAACAACATTAACAACTTTAATTTGGCTAATAGCGAAAGTAGCTTTTGCATTTTTATAAAGTTCAAAGATTTTATAAGAATAAATTATTTGAAATATAAATTAAAAAAAGAGGTGATTCTGATAGCTACTACTATTTATCAATGCTTTGTGATTATTTTATTTGAATACTCTGTAATCAGAAAAAAAGAGAAGGAAATGTGAGTAAGAGCAGTCATGTGATAATCCAACACAACTCCAGCTGGAAAGATTTTATTAAACAGAAACAACAAGCTAGCGTTAGTCTACTTGCAAAATATCAGAGACAGTCAATTTTTTTTTGGGGTCAAACAAGCAAAAGTTGTAGATTCGGTAGATTGACAGGGTGGACACAGCACTACAGAGTTGAAGAACATTAGCTGTTAAAATGACCCTTAATTTTAAACAATGTTATCTGGTGTAAATTGTAACCCGCCTGATCTAGAATGTAATCCACCTCGCATCTCACTTCCCGTCTGCACTTTTATCATGGCGGGAGTGACCGAGCATTTATGTCTGCTACTGTCTGCATGGTTGGCATACTCAGCGTCCTGGATTAATATTGATTTTATTCCACATCTGCTTTTGTTTGTGTTTTATTCACACACTCAGGCTCCACAGATGAACTTATTTTCATTGGCTCCAGTCAAGTTCATTCGCGCTTAACCTGAACCCTATGCATTTGGCGAGCCAGCCTGGAGCCTCAGTGTGTGCATACCTTCTTGATTTGTTTTGTCTCGGTGATTAACAGAAATGGATTTTGATGCGCAATTTGGTGTGATCGTATTACAGTCTGTCATGGTATCTGGTGTGACATACGAAATCAGATGAGGAGACGTACCTTAAATGTACCTTATTCTGAAAGTTCTGAAAAGATTCTGAAAACCTGAGTTTGCCGCACTAGAACCACTTCTTCCTTATACTTATTATTCTCAAAGTGTTGCTCACCGTGTGTTTCATGTTTCCGCTCTCCAGTATGCTGCCACAGTGGTCAGCAGCAGCCCCTCCCCCAATTACCTCACTGAGCTCAGACAGATCGCCGACCTCAGTGGACACCATTTTGAAGACGTCCTGAAGACAATAAAACGCCAGATTAGTCAACATTTATTTTAGGCAGGAGCAGACAACAATGAAGATGATGATGATGATGATGATAGAGAGAGGAAAAGAAAAGAAAGTGGATAAACGTGCGACAGTACAGCCAGTGCTGGAACCAGGAGGGTCACTCTTCTTGCGTTCCCCCAGTCAGTTGGTACGCTGGCCAGCAGGGAGCAAGTGCCCATCAGAATCATCCTAGACCACCTCCAAGGGTTTCACTCTCAGCAGATGACCTAAATCCACCCCAAATAAGAGGGTGGTTGTTGGGCATGTGGTCCGAAATACAGAATTGACCCTTCTCTGGAAGGACACCGAAACCAAATAATGAAGCAGATTTTGAGTCTTGGCTTTCCCAAATTGACTTGATGCTATCCAATCTCAATCTTTCTGCATTACATGTCACCAGACGAATCATTGAGAGTCTGCCATCACCCGCTGCTGAAATGGTTAAGAGTTTTAGCCCAAACACATTGCCTTTAGTTCTTCTGGGTGTACTCCACTTTTGGAACTGTACAGGATGGTGAAGTCTTGTATGCTCAATATTTAAACATTGTACAAAATCCAGGAGAGAGACCATCTCTTTACCTTCTACAACTACAGTTTACTCTCAGCGTAAAGCGAGGAGGAATTTGTGAGAAAATGGATAAACATCTGCTGAAACAGTTTTGTCGTAGATGTTGGGACTATACTGTTATAGCCAAGTTACAACTGGAACAACATAAAAACCACCAATCCCCATTCGCTGAGTTGTTGCTGAAATTCAGGACAGAAGAAGACAGACAACTTGATAAAGAGTTGCTCATGAAAAACACATTAGTATGTCAAGATCGAAAGTTAACATACAGTCCCAGAGCACTTATTCCTGTGAACATTATATGTCCAATGACATATGATGTTCAAAACATGTTCAATGACATCATATGTCCAAAACAACTTCAAAATCTGCAGCAGCAGATGTCTCAGCTCCTGTCCAGGAGAAATACCTCAGAGTCCAAGTCCATGCTACAACCAAACAAGCATGGGATAAAACAAAAAAAGTGTTAAACTAGAACTAGCTTCTGTGATGGGACACTCAGGAGCTGTACCTACCAAAAGTCCCAAATTTTCATTATTGGGCCAACAGGTCTAGTAGGTTCTAAAACTACAGGTCAGATTCAAATCAGAGGGAATTACTTTAGTTGTTTTCTCGACTCTGGTTCACAGGCCACCACAATTCCTCACTCCTTCTATAACAATTACCTCTCGGATCACAAAACCAAGTCATTTAATGATCTAGTTCAAGTTAGTTTATTTATATAGCGCTTTGCAAAGCAGCTTTACAGTAAACCAACAAGTTTAAACTCAGAAAAGAGAAAAAATTAATTAATAAGTGGTGTATATATCTCTGATGAGCAAGCCTGGGGCGACTGTGGCAAGGAAAAACTCCCTTTTGGAAGAAACCTTGAGAGGAACCGGACTCAAAAGGGGAACCCATCCTCATTTGGGCGACAACAGCAGTGTGATTTATATAAACTATAGTATAAACAGATGATATAGTAGTATAAAGAGATAATATAGTATAAACAGATGATGACTGTGTTAGGTGTAGGTCCAGGGGTGCCGGAACATCTCCAGGTGAATCTGGTTGTTAGGGTAAGGAGCTGGTGGGCGGAGTCTCCGGGAGTCTCGGGATGAGAATGGAAAAGAAGAGTGGAGCTGGTGGGCGGAGTTCCAAGGGGCACCGGAACATCACCAGGTGAATCTGGTTGTTAGGGTGAGGAGCTGGTGGGCGGAGCCTCCGGGAGTCGCAGGGATGAGTATAGAAATAGAAGGAGTAAATGGACAGGCAGTACCTTTCCTTGTTTTCATAGAACTTAACATCTCCTTCCTGCCAGATTTTCTCGGCTCACCTGTTGAAATCAACAGACATGCAGTTGAGGTTCCCGAAATGAATACCTCAGAGACTCGTTGGTACTGACACTTTGGATGTTGCAAACAGCAAATTTTGTGAGTGTCCCTGATTAGTCATTTCGACCAACCTCATCAGGTTATTTGGCTATGAATAAGATCCTCCAGCATGGTTATACCCAGAGATTGAATGTCACCTTACAGTTAAACCTTAGCTTTTGCCCTAGAATGAGGACAAATCCACTTCACACACCCAATATGTGCAGAAGTTGAAATCCCACTTAAAGGAAAGTTATTTTTAAAGGTGATTGAAAGGTGATGAAACGTAACAAGACTTGATTCGATAGAAAAATCAAAGCTTCAGATTTGGACATTGGAGACAGAGTTCTAGTGAGAAATGATGAGGCATTTCAGGGCTGATGAAACCACTCCGAAAGCGGTAGATGCACCACAATGCCTGGGTTGCATGGGTAACTAGGTGATCCCTGAAGGAGGGAATGGAGACATATGTCGGGGAATCTGACTGATGGGAACGACTTTCCTTGGGAGTGAGCAGGACGAATACATATTAGGCAAATTGATTTGTGGGCAAAGGTGATTAGCAATCAGCCAAGTATATACACTCGCCATGAATCTACGCTCATTCTACTGATTTTCCGAGAAGCCAACATTCCGAGAAGCACCTCAGTTACTTCCAGGGCATAGCAAGGGAATAGGTCTCTGTTCCTTCCTTCAGGGAATAGGAATGACTTTACCTTTCAGTTGATTCCAGCGACGTTTTTCGAGGAATCTTACAGATGGGAACCCATTTTCTAAGCGCCATGGCCAAAGTCCTTTGGCAGGCTGATAGTAAGCTTTAAAAAGGTTAGCAACTTTAAAATTAAATCTCTCAAAACTGCCTACGCAGACAATCCCTAAGAAAGCGCCCTGAAAATCAGAACTGAACAACATAATCAATTAAAAAAAAAAAAAAATTCCAGATAGAACGACTACAACTGGAAAACCTTAAACATGCAAACAGATTTTTAACAAACCTACTCAAAAATAACAAGGAAAAACAAACTATTTCTTCAGTAATTAACAAAAATGGAAAACTCGCTCACAACCCCAAAGACATTATACCTTCAGGGAATATTACAAAAATCTATATACATCTCAAATTAACCCATCACCATCCAAAATTGAACTGCGTGATTTTTCAGGTTTTGTATTTGTAATAAATTTGCAACAATTAAAAAAAAAAAAAAAATCTTTTTTTACATCGTCACTATGGGGTATTGTGTGTAAAATTTTGAGGAAATAAAATTAATTTTATCCATTTTGGAATAAGGTTTTAACATTAAAAAAATGTGGAAAACGTTAAGCACTATGGATAATGTCCAGTTGCAAAATATACACACATATATAATTTTTTATAATAATAATAATAATAATATATATATATATATATATACATATATATATATACATATATACATATATATATATATACATATATACATATATATATATATATATATATTAAAATTAATGTCAAGCATTGCCACAAAAAAAAAAAATAATTAGAGCAAATTTTAAAGTAGTTAAAAATGCTCAAAAAATGCCCAGATTTCTAAGGGTTAATGTTCCAATTGCACTGAATCTAGTTGTGTAAAGCATCAGTTATCTTAACTGAAGAGGGTAGGGTTTCTCACACACTTTGACACACTCACACACAGGCTTTGGCGGCGATGTGCTTCAGGGACTGGTTGGGGGCTGCCTGCGCTGGGTGGGGTGTGGGGTTCTCCTCAGGTATGGGCTGGCTCTGGGCACACGTGATCAGCAGTTCCTAGATGTGTGTGCGGCTATGTGTGAACTAGAGGATGCCATTTGTCGTTATTCCCGTGGGATTTGTGTGGGATCGGATAAGCTTTTTTTTATTAATCTCGTGATTGGGATGGGACGGGAATAAAAATCAACGGGAGCGGGCACACCATTAATCGATTATAATTTTCTGTGTTAAGCAATCCAAACAAGATGCGTCGATTTTTGTAAATCTTTCAGCGCGTCAAAACATGGAAGTCATTCTTCTTCTTTTCTTTCGGCTGTTCCCGGTTTAGGGGTCGCCACAGCGACTCTTGCACCAACTAACTTCATGTCCTCTTTCAGCACATCCATATATCTCGTCTTTGGCCTTCCTCTTGACCTCTTGCCTGGCAGCTCCATCTCCAACATCCTTCTACCAATATAACCACTATCCCTCCTCTGCACATGTCCAAACCATCTCAATCTGGCCTCTCTGACTTTGTCTCCAAAACAATCAACCTGAGCTGTCCGTCTGATATGCTCATTCCTAATCTTGTCCATCCTAGTCACTGCTAAACTGAACCTCAACATCCTTCTCTCTGCCTCTTGTCTCTTCCTCACTGCCACAGTCTCCAACCCATACATCATAGCTGGTCTTTCTTCGGTCACACATCTGAGCTGACACTCTTCTGTCACACAACACTCCTGACACTTTTCTCCACCCACTCCAACCTGCCTGCACTCGTCTCTTCACCTCTTTTCCACACTCCCCGTCACACTGGACTGTTGACCCCAAATACCTAAACTCCAGCACCTTCTTGACCTCAGCCCCCTGTAACCTCACTGTTCTATTTCCCTCCCTCTCGTTCAAACACATGTATTCTGTCTTACTGCGACTGACTTTCATTCCTCTTCTTTCTAGAGCTGACCTCCAACTTTCCAGGTGTTCCTCCACCTGCTCTCTGCTCTCACTACAGATCACAATGTCATCTGCAAACATCATTGTCCATGGAGATTCCTGCCTGACCTCATCTGTCAACCTGTCCATCACCATAGCAAATAAGTCCAAACAACAAATTTTTTCCGGGTCGGCAACAGAAGTGAATCATTTAACGCTTGAAGCTGTCGCCGGCGACAAACAAAGAGAAACAGACCAAAAATGTGTTAGATAATCTATTTGTGTTAGATTTCAGTGCCAAAACACTTGTAAACAGTGAAGGAAGAAGTTTATACGATCGTTGAGAGCCGCTGTGAGTTTTGTGAAAGGGGGCGTGCCACTGTCTCAATTACAGTCATTTGTAATAAAAGGTTTTTACAGGGTGTATTCCTAACCATGTTTTTCAATATAGTGTTATTTTTACATTATATAAATTGACATTATATAATCTTGCTTTAAAACTGCTCATGCTCTTGATTTCAACATATTGCTTCATTTATTTTTATCTTTTGCTAATTTTTGTGTAGATATTTATATTTATTGAGATTTTTCTGATGAAGGGGAAACCTCCTTTGGCAAGGTTGGGCTCTGTCTTCAGCTGGACAAGAACTACTCTACTATATTCCACAGCTGAAAAAAACCACCAGGACCTTTTTGAGTTGATGCACAATAGGTTGAGGTTAATTTCTGTAATCTCAAAAATCTTGTTGCTGTACATTTAAAGATGTTTATAAAGAGAAACTTGATGAAAATTCAAATCCTTTTTTTGTTATTACACACTGTTCTGAGCATTTATAACAAAAAATAACAAATATTTGCCAGATTTTGAAAGTTTTATTTCCCCTGAAAAGAAAAATGGCAATTATGCAAACAATATCTTCTTGGGGTTCGGTTCATTCAACTAAGATGGACATGGTGTGACCAATGTCCTGTTTTTACTGAAGTTTGGTAAAGGTTCCAAATTTAGATCAGGTCTTGCATCCTATTCTATTTTTTGTTCCTTATTTATGCAGCAACATTACATGTACACTTGTGTGTAGATTGAAATATGAAAACAAAACAAACATTTCTGCGCTATAAACAGTTAGAAACTGTAAAAGCCCAGACACAGACTTCGACAAACCTTGCGTTACAATAGACTTGTGCTTCGCATCCGCCATGTGAGAATTGCACATTTAAACATGACTTTACAAATACATGAACATACCAGGAGTACCTGCCAACAGAATGTGGGTGAAAGTAAAAAAAAGATCACTTCCACTCAGACAGCGTCCCTCATGTTGCAAGCGGATCCCTTCACACAGCTGCCAGGGCAAAGTATGGGTAATGCAGCACTTAAAATACTAAAGGACAAAAGCTACAATGTTGATAACATTAGATTTCAAGTTAGGATGAGGTGCCATTAAAATGGTACCCTGAGATACGAATGCTTCGAGTTACCAAATGTTCGAGAAATTTTTTGCTTCGAGATACAAAAAACACCAACAGTTCTGCTCTATTATACGCTTGTTAAGTCTGACGTCACGCTGCGCTTCCGGGTCCTGGTGCTCCATTCTACAATTACAGACAGTGCTAAAGGAGGCTGTAACGCTTTAAAACACTTTAAATCAGTTTTAAATCCAGCGAAACATTATGTATAGATTACCAATAATGTACTATAACAAATGTTAGAGTCAAGGTGTCGTAAAAGAAATATCGTTTATAATGTGGAAAGTGTAGCGCAACTTAGAGAAACCCTGTGACATTCTCAGAAGCGTCTCTCCATCTGTCTGCGCTCGTGCTTGAAACCGTGTTGCTGTTAATAATTCGTGAAATATCTCGAGAAAGTTAACTTTCATACGTGGTGCCGTAATGTTTTCTGCATCCGTTCAACCTCTCTCAAGGTAAGGTTTCACATTTGTGTATATATTACGTATTTTACTTGTGTTTAATTGTAATTTATTACATTAACAATGTGTAGATTTAGGGATTGAAGAAATGTTACTTTATTTTTCTCTGGTTTTCCATTTCTTTCCTCTACTTATACTGTTGTTTCTGAGAGGCGTTTCACGGATTAGGAGTTTTACATTCATTACGTATCTCGGAGTACCAATGTAGCTTCAAAGGACACCGTTGCTTCATTGAAGGGGGCAGAGCGAAGGAAAATTTTGGAATGGGGACAGATTTACAAATTAAGACACATATTACCCAAGATCGTTTACAGAATGTTACACAAATCTTCAAAGTATAAGTAAAGCAGCTAATATTAGCATGAGAGGACCCGGCTACAAGCATCACAACCCATTAAAAAGCCTTTTATTTGAATGTTATTTTCTGAAATGGATGTATTTAGATCAGAGACCATCGGAATGGCAAAATAGTAAACAAGCAGATGCTTTTGTGGTAACCAAACCGTTGGCTTGGTTCATGGACCTTATATTAAGAACACAATCAGTCCTATACAATGCTTTCACCTTGTAGCAACACTGTAGTTTGGTATTGTTATGCTAAAACTAAATGTGAATAAATAAAATAACCCCAATCAAATAACTCGAAAGAAAGAATCAAATCAAGTCTTCATACGGGGATCTTGACAGGGGGTTAAAAAAAACCATCATGATAATGGAGCATGAGTAAAGCACAGAGGAGTGCCTACTGCTCCTACTAGTGCTAGTGTGCTGGAGCCCCCTCTTGTGCTGAACTCACACAGCAGCATGATGTCCATTCATCGAAGGAAGCTAATATTCTCTGACTACTGAAGTAATGCTACAAGTACCAGACGTTCTGACCGGCCGTGTCGGACAGAAATTTAGAATAAAACAAAAATTACAATACAAAGTATTTCCTTCAAAGTAATTATTTTAATTTCCTTTAGTGCAAGTTAGACGTTGCCACCAAGACTTCTGATTTCTGGGCTGAAATCTTAATAACGTTCACATTCTAAGCGTGTGCCTCAATGTTATATTCAAGTTAAACATCACTAAATGCATCTCTCTGCTCAAAAACGCGGATTCCTTTTTATTGTTGATAAATTAGTGAAGGGGAGACAGGACATACACGGCAAGATCACATAGCCAAAACCAAACCACTGGGGACAGAGAAAAGAAGCAGGAAAATGGAAACGAATGAGAAAAATAAATCAAAGAGGTCTAGTGAGCAATCCTATCGGTAAACCAGGTGGGATATGGTGCTGGACTTGAAATTGAGCTTGTGATTGGGCACAAAGTTATGCTGAGGGTTCTTTCGGGTGCACACATCGTTGGCATAGAGGCTCGTGCAGCTGTCACAGGAAACCTTGGAGCAGTTCACGCATGTGTGAGAAGCACCAGGTTTATTACAAAATCCACATCGAGAACCACCAATGCTCAGCCGCTCAGTCCCACTGCTGGCGCTCAGGCCACCGGCCACCGAACCGATTCCAAATCCCACCACCGCCTTCCCCGGAAGCAGCTTGGTGCTAATCACAGATTTGTCCAGCAGCAGCGAATGGGATGTAGCATGGGGCAGAGGGTGCGTGTGCGAGTGGGTGTTGCTGTAGACAGACAGCTTCTCTTTAATAGGGATGTAGCCATCCATCAGACAGGTGGTTTTGGGGTAATTCTGAAAGCCGCAGCAGGGTGCTGGCTCCACCTCATGGCACGAGGAACACAGGATCATGTCACACCTCTGGCAAGAGGAGAGTGATGGACAGACTATGCCGCAGCCTTGGCACTTGATCACATGCCCTTTGAGAAGCCAGTTCTCTCGAGAGTCCCGCGGTTCCCGGCTCGTTGGTCTGGAAGGTAGCTGGTAGACACTCAGACCTCGCTCGGTGTACAAGTCCACCTCATCCAGGGAGGACAGCTGGTAGGTGTATGGCTCAGAGGGAGGAGACTGGACTGGGAAGAAGTCAGCCACTGGGCTGTAGGAGAGAGGTGCTGCGGGGGGATGAATCAAGGGGTTCGGACGAAGGATCTCATCCTTTAGCTCTTCCTCTGTGTCTACAAACAATGGTTCCTTACGCAGACTGAGCGAGGCCTTCAGCACAGGTTTGCTCGCATGGTGCCAGTGCCCAGCACTGTCTGTCACATCTACAGACCTGGATGGATGACCACCTCGCCTCAGGTGGGCACGGTCATGCTCTAACGGGCGTACTGACAGGTGGGCCAGGTCTTCTGAGAGGGTTTCCCGGCGACGGAGGGCATCAGCACAGCCAACAGCATCTTCTCTAGAGCTTCTTCTCATCTCCAGTGCCTCCAGTTCAGAGGCAAAACCCTGTGATAGGGACACCACCTCACCTAGCAGTAGGCACTCACCCCGGGCAAGCAGTAGCTCAAAAGCCAGCTGCCGAAGATGGCTAGTTCCACCTGGATGTTCTCCAACAATGTATTGGAGCTCATGCTCTCGAATGTAGCCCATGGAGCGCAGCAGCGTTTGCAGGTCATAATCACAAAGGACAGACTGGAGCTGGTACACATATGGGCCTGTGAAGGTCTGTGGGGAGAAAAAAAAAAGTCAATTCTGATTTTAAAGAAATTGGTAACTTTTAAGTTAAAGGGGATCTCAAATGAAACTGTTCCTTTTACTGTTTGTTTGTGCCATAGAAAAGAAAACTTCACCATGGACTATGTGCACTAAGTTCCGGTTTCGCTATGGCACCGATCTATAGCCACTGCCTCCAGTATCTCCATAGAGCAGCTGGAAAATCCATTTAAATGATATGCAGCCTCGTACTTACACAGTTCCATCCGAAATCAGCTGAATTATTATCCATCCATACACATTCGTAGCTAAGATTTCTCTGCAGAAGTCCATCGTACATCCATAGGTATGGGTACAGTGGAGGTCTCTTCGGCATGCTTATCTCCTCTCCCACACACTGGGCTGCAGCGCTTTAATGGTGCGGTCATTCCAGGCAAAAAGCACCAGCACAGCACCAGTTACTAACTTCCTCCATGCAGCTACTGTTTTCCTGTTCTATAATCAAATGTTTACTGAAAACCCTAAAGCCTCTGATGGGACTAAAAGCGTCACGGCATAACGGTTACGTTCACAAGCCACTGTTTCTGTGGTTGAAATCAGCAGCAAAACTGGGGGAGACATAAAATTCAGTTGAAATTTGCAGACAAAGTACACAGTGGAACACGACAGGGAGCGCAGTATTCCTTCTGCCGTCTTTGAAAGCTATAAACACACGTTTTCTGGACATCGACTTCGATTGTGCCCTCAATCTCATCGCTCACTTTTATCTACCGCAACTCAGCCTACAATTGAAATAGCAAAAAATAATCATCTAATGTGCCATTCAAAGGGATCATGAACTGAGAAACCAAAACGCAATTGATGTATGCATGTGGTGTGTGTGTCTGCACGCGTGTGCGTGCGTGTGTGTGTGTCCGCACGCGTGTGCGTATGTGTGTGTTTCATCTTAAAGTAGTAAAACCAAATTTGAAAATTACCTTTATGCAGCGAAACTCTTTCTTCCAAGGGAAGAGCAGAAGGTTGGTGCAGATGGTTTCCAGAGAAGAAAAGGCTGTCCCCAATCTCCGCAGGTTAACCCCTCTCTGAGTCCTCAAAGAGTTCTCTGCCACCTCGTAGAAGGGGAGCATGCAGAAGCGATGAACTGGGTCAGACTGACAGGAACCCAGAAGTCCTGTTGCAGCTGAAATCAGTGCCTCCTCCATCTTAGTCCCTTGTTTATCTCCTCCTATTCCAGAGGTGCCCTCCTTCATACGAATTTCCAGATAAGCAACATATTTGCGGAAAAGATCTTCATGCAATTTTGCATCCATGGGTGGTAGCAGGTGGCTTAACACGAAACCATTAATCCCACTGTCCCGGTGGTTCGTTACATGAGGCTTTTTGCCATCACTAAACTCCTCTTGTCTTTGATGCTAGAAATCTGGGATGGAAGTGGAGTTTGGCAGGGGAAAAAGTCAGCAAGATGGGACCATCCTTCAAAGGTGATATGGGCAACAATCAACTGGTAAATGTGAGTGGTTTAAAGCAGGCATACACGCAGCACTGGGCTCTTTGCCTTTGTAACTGCTTCGTTCCCAAAACAGCTGATGAGGAGCTCAAGGACATGAAGGGTGTTGAGTGGAGACTCATCGTCCTAATAGAATTTATGGCCTCGATACCTGGCTCTGCCACACGTCACCGGTTCATGGTGAGGATTCATGGAGAGGAGCATGCATCAAAACATCAAGATGGCAGCTGCTGCAATGATAGAAGAAAACAAGCATTAATAATTAATAAAGTGTTCCTGGAGCTTCAGGGACAATAGAAGACAACAGGATTCATTGTAATTTCAAAGTAAAGACATAGAAAAGGTGAAGCAGCAACTGTAATTCTTGTATGAATACTACTTTTGCTTTTTTGACAACTGGACAAAAACAACACAATTTTAAAAAGCATCCGCCATTTTTATTAAAAAGTGACCGTATCTTAGCAATTCTTCCACCTCCCTGGGGCTGCAGAATACAAGACTTGGTGGCTCTGAAGCACACAATTGTCTCTGTGAACACACAATCCAAATGATTAATTCAATAAATCGGATCATTTATACCTAAAACTGTAGACGTGGGTCACTTTGATCACTCTCATAATTTAGTTCTGTATTAGCGGTGGCTACATGGTGGATTTCACTGCTCGATCAGATCATCGGTGAAGACTGCAGACTCTTGTGTTTGGAATGACGGCAAAGTCCTCTCTTCCCATTTTTGACCTTGAGAGTTGACATTCGCATTTCGCTCAGTGAGAGTTTGTGTCGTGTTTCTGTGTCCAAGAGAGACCCTTCTCCAAAGTGGCACAGTGTCAAAACATGGAACGTAAAGGACTTCTTCAGAAGATAATCGTCTTTTCAAATCATTTTAAACATCTGAAACTTGCATAACTGCTGCCTCCGACAACTTACATCACAATCAGCAGCATTAACAACTAATGTCATGATAATTATTTTTGTGTGTGTGTGTGTGTGTGTGTGTGTGTGTGTGTGTGTGCGTGCGTGCGTGCGTGCGTGTGTGTGTGTATATATATATAAATATATATACACACGCACACGCACACACGCACACGCACACACACGCACACAGAACCAAAATCTTTTTTTACTAAAAGCAATTATAGCTCTGTTTATTTATGCACTATTAGAAAAAAATGATGGGGTGAACCGTTGAATGCAGCTGATTATGATGAAAGGTGTTGGCGACAGCAGTTATCTGGGTGTCAGGTGTTATAAATTTGGAAAAGGACAAACTCCATCCCTGGACAAAAATTACTCCGGTTATCCTGTAAACACTGACGCAGAGTGGTGAGTGTTTCAAATACGATTCTCTCAGCAATTGAAAGTGCGTATTTATAATTTGGTGATAACACATAGATATTTGGACTTTAACTAGTATCTATAGCATTTAATAGTAAATTTAGTAATATTAAATCTTAAAAAAGTAATTACTTTTTACGTTTACTTAGTAATAACAATTTTTGTTTCTGCCCAACACTGATTAAAACACACCACATTCTTGGTGTCTGTTTCAGAACAGAAACATAACACATTTTATTGCTTTGTGACTTGAAATTTGACTTGCCTTGCCTTGCAAACTTATGACTTGGTCCCACCTCTGATTTTCAACATGAAAATTAATTGTTTACAACAGAGGCACTCAACTGCATTTCAAGATCCAATATTATGATCACACATAATAAGAAACTGTTATGACTAGAAATATTATAAGATAGTTTCCGTAGAATAGAATAGTTTCCGTAGTCAGACCCAGCTTTCGACACATCCGCATCTGAGATTTCTGCACAAGTTGGTAGACAGAGCACTTAAAACACTGCCCAATAAACATCTTTAATGAAACGAGTGTGTTATTATAAATTCTCAAATTTCTGAGTTTGAAATTTCAAAAGTTTGCAGGAACTAAATGAATTATTATGGAAATAAAATGTTTACTCTTACAAAACATTGTAGTATTGTAAACTATATTTTTTTCATTTATTAGTTCATTTACAGAGATCCATCACATCACGAGCCTCGTCGTGTTTAAAAAAATAAAAACTTCTACATAGACCAGTTCTAACAATTAGTGTTGAAAAAGCCTCAATAAAGCACTGTTTGCATCAGTGAACATGATAAACTGTGACGTGCGTTAGCAACACTGCTAGTCTCCACTCCTTCCTCACAGAGAATAAACATGTCACAGCACCAGGCTACCCGGCCTGATACACTATAAACACTGTTTATAATGGCACTCTTCATAAATGATGCTGTTGTTTCCAGAACATGTCGTTTCATGGGTGTCATATGCAACTGGTTTCGTTGGCAACATCAGCAGCACAGCCACAAGGCCCAGTGCAGCCACACTCATACGCAAAGCAACCGTTCATTTTCTCTCGCTGTATTAATTTACCTCCTTAAGAGCTGGAATTGGGTATAAGCCCCATTGTCGAGCCGGGCATCAGCAGAAACGAGCCGCCCTCTTGCCCATCATCGCCATCCACGTTCCTCACCTTCACGTTATGTTTGTGGAAATCCCCACCACTCTCTGCGCATGCGCACAGATCCCTCCCCTACGCGCGTTGACGCTGCAGTATCGCTGACGTCGATCTACCTTTTGAGCGTGAGAAATACAGAGTGGCGACACTCTAAACGAGTTTGTCTCTAGAGGACTGCGAACCGAGGTCACCGCACGGCGATCGCCCCTCTGAGGACGGTTGCGCTATGACGTTTAAACACCCCCCCTCCTATATAAGTCGACGCGGAAAATAGCAAACTTGACTTTTTTTAAATGTTGTTTAAAATCACTATCGAAAACTAGTAGTCTTTAGTTATCTGTATAGTTGTGTTTTTTACTTGTTTCACATATAATTTCATACGGATAATAAATAGATCCCAAAGAAAATGACCCAATGGCAGGAGGTGGTAACCCATCGTCATTTAAATAGAAATTACGTTATTTACACAAACGTTTGTAATGATTTTTAAAAGGTATCTGTTGTGTGGTTGACCGTGTGAATTGACAGCTACGCAGAGCTGACTGACGACTGGCATCACGTCATGAAAAAGATTATTTACGCTGCCAACGATCAAATTCAGATAACCTGTTCTCTAATTGTTGTTTATAATTAAAAAATAAGTCGTATATAACAGCTGCGTGTCAGAGCCAGTCTCGATGAGGAGCCCTGAATCCTTGACGGTCCGTCCTTTTGAGGAAGTCGCGTGAGCGCATGTGCAGCCGTCAATGGTAGCCTCCTCTCCAGCTCAAAAATAGCTTTATATACGAGCCTAGAACGTATTCAAGCCACGAAATCAATAAACAAACATTACAATTACAACAAGACACCCAAACAAACATAACGGAAAAGAGAACAATGTGTTCTGCCATTGTTAAATGACAAATTGTTAAAATTTCTCAGTTCTTTTCATTTTCAAATATAGAACATATACCAGATTGCAAGCGATCATTTGCCTGCAGGGCTTAGGTGAGCAAAATAAAAACAGTGTTGGACACTGATAACTATACTTTTCAAATATGCATTCCACTAAATCCAAAGTACCCCTGTCTATATACTGCAGATGGGTTTAGCCCCGCCTACTGAATGTGAAGCCCCACCCACGTGCCTTCTCATTGGTTTTACTCATCTAATTGGTGTGGCAAAGTAATATTTGCTATATTTTGAGTAAACTGCTCAAACGGCTCAAGTAACTTGTGTGTGTGTGTGTGTGTGTGTGTGTGTGTGTGTGTGTGTGTGTGTGTGTGTGTGTGTGTGTGTGATGTATTGAATTTAAACATCTATATTTTTCATGCATTTAAGATCAGGTGTATTCAATAGTGAATTCAGTCACATTTAAAGATCAAATGACAAATTTGTTCTTTTCATAAAAACAAACAAAAACAAATTACCATACAGTCTGCAAAAAACAAAGAATTTAATAAGAGATGTATAATGAAAAACGTTAAGAAGTTCAAATCTATTTTTCCTCTGTAAGGAAACTTTTGGTTAAATTGTTAACAGCGTTATTTTAATTTAGGATACTTGTTTCTGTAACTGAAATCTTGCTTCCGTTTGCAAATCATTCATACTGCGAATACATAACATTGATTTACATTTCTTTTCTTCTCTAATTTGTACTGTATAGATACGAAGACTCTATGAAGAATAAAATAATGTCAATGATGTAATTTTATTAAAAGAAAACTTTTCTTGTGAATTTGAATGTGTGGAAGCCATATCACGATTCGTCGAAGTCATTTACCTTCAACAAATGAGAAGACATGTGGACATTCAGTAGGTGGGGCTTAACTGGCAGTCTGCAGTTGTGTCCCAATCCAGAAGTGTGCATCCTCCCGAGTGTGCATTTTAAGGCTTCTTACGTCACAACGGTGTATCAAGGCCGTCTCATTTTGGCAAAACTCAAAAGGTCCTTAAAATGCGTCCTACTTTCCCCTGAATTTGGAGGATGCATCACGCCCATCCTTTGTGACCTCAGATATCCTACAATGGTTGGCGCTTTTTTTCCCATTAGAATCAACACAAAACGCACTTGAATTTGTTCATTGTTACCCCGAGATACGAATGCTTCGAATTACGGAATGTTCGAGATACGAAAGGTCTCACGGGAAATTTTTTGCTTCGAGATGCAAAAAAAAACAACAACAACAAAAAAATTGAGATACGAACAACCACTAACAGTTCTGCTCTATTATCCGCTTGTTTGTATGACGTCGCACTTCACTTCCAGATCCTGGCTCCATTTTCATCTTTGCAAAAAGTGCTGAAAGTGCAAAAAGGGGGCTGATACGCTTTAAAACACTTTAAATCAGTTTTAAATCGAGCGAAACATTATGTGTAGATTAGTGCTATAACAAATGTTAGAGCCAAGGTGTCGTAAAAGAAATAACGTTTATAACGTGAAAGTGCTGTTCTGTAACAGTTAGAGAAACCCTGTGACACATTCTCAGAAGCTCTCTCTCCATCCCTTCTCACACACTCTGTACTGTTTGCGCTTGTGCGTGAAACCGTGTTTGTGTTCGTAATTCGTGAAATATCTCGAGAAAGTTAACTTTTATATGTAGTGCCGTCATGTTTTCTGCCATCCGTTCCACCTCATCCGACACATCGCTTCACATAGCATAAATAAAAAAGAATCACTTAAAGGAAAATATTTTAAAAACAAGAACGTTTCATTAATTCTTTTCGGGGCACAAACTACTGATCCAGCTGGTGGCGCTAATGCACAATAAAGCAAACTGCCAAAAAAACTACAGAAGAAGAATAAGAGACTAGACCGTCCCGTTTACCAAGAGTTTATGCAGCTTTCTGAGGATCCTCCAAGGCATAGCATTGGATGCTGGATAGGAAGAACCCTCCGGAGGCTTTTAGAACCCTTATTAGGACACAGCTTCTGCATTTCTAGTAAACGAGCTCCACAGACCACGTGACTGCGCGGCTGCCATATTTGCGAGTGTCGCCACTGAGGAAATCTATCGATCGGGTCGCAGCTGCAGCAGAGAGAAGGAAGCGACGGTGAACGCGGAACTGCGAGCTGTAAACAGCCAGAGACGGACAAACATGGCCATGCTCGAGAGCAAGCTTCAAACCGAGGTTAACCGTTCCGTAGATGAAGATTTCGTGTGCCCGGTGTGTTTGGAGATATTCATTCGTCCAATGGTTACTGACTGCGGACACAGGTCAGCATTTATCTGCTTCAGATCAGAAACATCTCCTTAGTACATAACGTCACTCATCATTAATTCAACAACACGAAGAGAGTTCATGTACAAATCTTAATGTAATTATGCTGTGTACTAGTCAATAAATACTATTTGCGCCAGGGTTTCTCGGAAAGCAAATTTTTCGCTCGTTACTTTCAGTTTTGTTTCTTGGACGAGGTAAACTTTACAGTTGGGAACTCTGGGAATTGTAGTAATGTACAGTCTACCGTAATGCACGACTTGTTTATGGTGAATTGTAGATCACTTCTCTTCGCCAGTCAGCCATTATAGACGTAAAATGTGTCAAACGCATAAAATCACAAGAAACTTATTAATGTTTGTAGATCTTAGAAGCACTGGGCATCGTCTGAGGATGCCATCGTCAGCACAAGTCTAAATGGGATCTGATAATTGACGTGATATCGCCTACTGCCTACATTGGGCTGATATGAGGCAACCGCGAGTGTGACCATGACAGTCATAGTGAGGACTTTCTGATGCCCATGGTTTCAGATCTCGTCCTTGAGTCTGACTCACCATGACCCGGTTCTATACGAATCAATTTGTAATTATTAACAAGAATTTGACAACGACTAAATTTGATCCTTGGCAGCGTAAAAGATCTTTCTCACATTGGGATGCCAGTGGTCAGTTAGTTCTCTTCAATGTAGCTGTCAATCATAGCTGTCAATCACATGGCCCCGCCTAGTTTTTTTGGGGTTTAATGAGCAGTCACGAGCCTAATGAAAAAAAGATTCATTAAAACCGTGTGAATGAATAACCTAATTTCTGAGGAAATTGTGTGCAGGCAGGTTCCCTGAAAGGAAATCCCAATGAATTCTGGGCTGTAATATTAAATACAGTGGGAGTTTTCGTTCAGCTCCAGGCTGTGCAAACTGAACCGATCGCTGAACTCTTAATTTGGAACAATTACCTCATATTTTTTGGCAGCTGCCATGCAAAGGTTTTACCTACTGTTAAAATATTCACTTCCGCCACATACAGAAACCTTTCACAGTAGGTGTGTTTTTATTTTTTTTTAGGAATCACCCAAGTAGACTTGTATTGGTTGGAAATCATTCTGCAGCCAGCCACCAGGTGGCGACCGCTGTGGTTTGGCTTTACTTCTCTAGCCGTGTGAGACACCCTAGAATAAGATTCATGAATTCTGCTCTATAACCTTATTCACGTTATACTCACTCTTTCCAATTCCAGTTAAGATTAGTGGCTTTTAGTGGACGTTCCATTTATAGATGAGCAAAAATCTTTTGTGAATAAAGGGCTGTACCAAATATTTGTTTTGAGTTGCCGACACTATTACCTGGTCTTTTTTTTTTTTTAAATTAAATTCATTATGATCCTGTTATAGTTTTTGAATTGTGTATTTATTTATTGATGCCTTTTTTTTGGGATAAAAACAATCAGATAATAAATAAACTGAATCAATTTATAATTTCTTCTGCAGCCCGTAGCACTAGCACCTGTGTGACGTACCCCTCACAATTCCCTTAAATGTTTGTTTTTCACTCAAATCTGTAAGAAAAGCTGTCTGGTGGAGACGCTGTGGTAGAAAGTTGGTGCCTTCCATTATTTTAATTAGAGATTATTTATTTATTTATTTTTGCAAGCAGTGTTTTTGCGAAGCCTCTACATGTGTGTTCAGGTTCTGTGAGAACTGTCTGCAAGAGTGTCTGCGGCCCCAGAGCCCGGTGTGTGCGGTTTGCAGAGCCAATCTGCAGCATTGGAGACGAGATGACCACTTCCAAGTCCTGATGCAGAGATCTGTCTCCACTTGCAAAGGCTGTAGGAGCGAGGTGCGTCAAAGCTGTTCCGTGTTGCTATCACAAGATCATCACACGCACGCACGCACACACACACGCACACACACACACACACACACGCACACACACACACACACACACACACACAGATAGATATCACAAACATTTCTTGAACTAATTTCTAATTAGTGCACTTAATGTAAAACTAAATACATTAACCTTTTACATTTTTTATGAAGATTAATAAACATCTGGATGATAAGTTCATTTAAAATAAAGAATATATGGAACAAAGAAACAAAAATAAAATGAAGTAGTTTTCTGCCAAACAGTGAGCAGTATTTTACAGCAAATGTACAAAAAGCAAGAGTGTAACTCAGTCGCCGGAGGGCAGAGGTTATAATTTCTAGAGGCCAGAATATTTTATTGTAATTGTGCTGGAATATTTCAATATTTGTCCCGAAGCGGAAGCGAGCTGTGAGTTTGACGAGGTTCAACTCAGAAGAAATGAAAAGAAATGGGCCTGTAATATTCACACAAAGTTACTGTGACATTATACCAGACATGTCCTGAAAAAAGTTCTTCCTGCAGATACCGAGTCCCGATCCAATATTTTCATCCACTAAAACTTATGTGACATTTGTGAAATAGTTTTCTTGTAATAAAACACATGGAACATAAAATATTAGTAAATTCAATGAAGTAAAAAATTTCAAACGAATCTCTGTGATTCGACATGTCTTCAGATCGTTTTACTCTTAGCTTTCTGCGTCAAGAAATGAACATAAAAACAATGATTGAAGTGTGAGAAACACACAGGAAGTTTAACTCTTAAACAGCTCACTATCTATAAATGTCATTGAAGATGGGAACCAAAGTATTCTGACTAGTGATGCATGAATTTTCAATAGACACAAAGAGTAAGAAAGTGAAGTATTGATAGGGTTGAAAAATTTTGGGAATTTTCAAACTTGGAAACTTGGGAATAAACGGTGTTTGCTAAATTGGAAGGTTGGCAAAAAGCAGGGCACTTAACAGAAATCTAAAAAAAAATACATGAATTTTGTATTTGTACTTCGGAATTGTTTTTTTTTTTTGTTTTTTTTTTTTTGCAAAGATTGATGTTTTTTTCTGTAAGTGCATCTGCAAGCACAGACCACATGAAATTGTGTAATTTTTTTTGATTTATGTCATAAACAGAAACTGGATTTACTCTACAGTAAAAACAAAACTAAACATATTAAATGATTTCCTAAGAACCTATAAAACAAAAGTAATGAAAGTTTTGCACGAATGCAGGTTTGAATAAAATAAAAAAAATAAAAATGCAAATAATGGGAGCAGGATGAAGTAAATAAGATGATCTGCTTAAGCCATGTCCAAGCGCTCCTAGAGGGGTTTGGGTGTATTACATTTGTTTAGGAAAGAAGGGTTACTCTGTGATGATTGTAACAGTAATAAATAAGTTGGAGAGGGTTAACTTTAACTTCTTGTGCCATTCTTGTGGTTTTGTGAATCCAGAGTTATTCTCATTTCTCAAGTTTCCAGACTGGAATTCCTCTCGAGTTTGTCTTTCATCAGAAGAACTCTCTAGAGCAGGAGAACTCTCTCTCTCTCTGAAGCACATTATACATATTCACAAGTCCTCATATCGAGCTTCCAGTTTAACTACAGAACTAAACAGTGGGTTAGATGGAATAACTTTATTGTTATATTTTTTTAACAGGAATTAAGCAACATTACACTGCAGTTTTAAATAAACATAGCATAAATAAACAATTCTATTGTGTTTAATGCTTCGTTTTCCATACAAAATCTGACTCTGATTTAAAACAAGAGTTAGCTTTAGCTTCGTACTGAGTCTCCAGCCTTTTAGCAGCACAGCAGCGATGATGATGTTCCCAGTTTTGCCTCCTGCAGAACGAATCCTCCTTATCATTTACCGGTGGAAACCGAAGCCAGAGGTGCGTAGAGCTCTGCTCACTGCGCGTATACTTCCGCGAGAAAAAATAGACCCGGCATATTAACACACTGCTGCAAGGTTGAGACACGCAAGGCTAAATACTGGGTTAAAACTATTTATTAGCAAAGCAGTTCATTCGCAATTTATTATTCAAAATTATTTTTAAATTATTATTTAAAATGCCCTTTAAAAGACTCTCTCCATATCTCTCTCTCTCCAAAGTCATGCCGAGCAGGGCCGTTTGAAGGAATTTGGGGGCCCCAAGCAAAATAGACATGGAGGCCCCCCACATGCATGCACACACACATGCACGCACACAAAGGAACCACAGCATAGCCAAACTGTTTAAATTCACTCACACTTTATATAACTGATAAAAGGTTCACAGTGCAAATACTGCTGCTGCACATAAAGTGCATAAAATTTGAACATTTTATTTTTAATGTTTTTATTATTTTAATTTCTTCTATGTAAAGCACTCTGAATTGCCATTGTGTATGAAATGTGCTATATAAATACACTTTTTACTGTTAACAAACAATGAAATTATAATTAAATGTTTAGTAATTATTAGTAGTGCTGTGAGTCGACAACCAATGCTTAAAAAAATCCCAAGCTAATGTTCGATGCACAGATTTTATTGTGTGGTTTTCCTAAATAGATTATCGCAGTGGAATAGTTAGTATAGCATGCTATGCCACTTTCATCAAAACCTATTACAAAGCTATAGCAATGTCATGTCATTAAATATGATAAACAGCGATTCTGGAACAGATCAGGTCTTCCTTATCCTGTTAAAAACATATTACAGTATGTAACGTTCTGTCCGTTCAAAAAAATGTTGCTCTAAACAAGCAGAGGTAGGTAGCTTAGCTAACATGATACATAACCATATTTCTACCTGCTGCAAAATTCCACCATTTGTACAAGACAAGTAGAGCTGTTTTCTTTGTGTAATTGATCACTTGCCACATAAGTTTTTTTTTGTCATCCTCTTTCTTTTTTGATTTCCTGAAATATAATTCCGCTTCATGACTGCCAGGGGAAGTTTTGTATTTTACCGGCTGCAGAGATCGCGTGGTTTGGCTGTCAGTGAGGGGGGGCCCCCTTGAGGGGGATCCCGATAACAGTGTCGTTGCACTTTACTGTATTCATTCACTATCAATGGGGAGCTCACACAGTTAGTCGCTGCAATTTATTCTTAACCAGTCATTGTCTTAGGGCCCCAAGCAATTGCTTGGTTTGCCTGCCTTGTCGCGAAGGGCCTGATCCCAAGGGCTGTATGTTTGACACCCCTGCACTAGAACCTCTGAAAGAGTCGCTATATTGGTTGATTGTGGTTAGAATCGATTAACGTTTGCCGGGAGGCCTGAAATGTTGATGAATCTAGCAAGTCACTAAGTTCTGGTAAGAAAAATAGTACTATAATGTCCAGCAGGTGGCAGCAAAGTACCGTATTTTTCGGCTCATAAGATGCACTTTTTCTTCCCCAAAACTGAGGGGGAAAAGTTGGTGCATCTTATCGACCGAATGCAGAGCGCCGCGAAGTCCGGTCACGGCCGTATGAGAGGCGTAAGAGCTCCGGAGCTAGGCCGAAGCCGCGGCCATATTTGTACACCCAGCACTGCGCGCTGACGTCATCGCCCATCTCTGCCATAGCGCGGTCGTAACGAAAACAAAAAAAAAAACTACATTTCCCACAATGCCTTTGGCCGCAGCGGTGCGGTGCTTCCGCATCCATACTCACGAGCGAAACTACAGAGCACACATTGAACGTTAGACTCTCGCATTTGAGCGATCTCTCACGCTACAAACCGGATTTCTCACTCTAAAATACATTTCAAGATGTGAAATGGGCACAGCTGATAGTTCATCTGCCATGTTTTTGAGCCTGACGATAAGATGATGATCGATCTGCATCGTCTTCAGTCTGTGAGGGTTTTTTTTTCCGCTAAGCATTCACTTGGACAGTTTCACAAACTTGGACAGTTTGATCCTTCATTAATGGAGTTATGTGGGTTTTCATAAGCTGACTAAAATCAAAGGTGCACAGATGCACAGCGTGCACAGCGCGCTCTCTCTCTCTCTCTCTCTCTTGCTCGCGTGAGGAAAACAAAACTCTCTCAATGACTTAAACTCTTCTTTAATAAACTCAAATCATCTCTCAACGGTACATCTCACATGCAACCGAATTGTCACTTAAATAAGCTATAAATAATGAGTTATTTAACATTAAGGAGTAGTTACATTTATTTTACATTGAAATAATTATTAATTAATTATTAAATAAGTATTATTTTACATCATGGGTTGCCCAGATTCTTTTAAAGGTTTAAAGGGGGGCTCGACTAAAAAAGTTTGAGAACCACTGTATTATTACTAATGTGGGGGCAATCTTACTAGCTATTATTAGTAATGTAGTGACAATGTTACTAGCTATTATTAGTAATGTAGTGACAATGTTACTGGCTATTATTAGTAATGTAGTGACAATGTTACTGGCTATTATTAGTACTCTGGTGACAATGTTACTGGCTATTATTAGTAATGTGGTGACAATGTTACTGGCTATTATTAGTAATGTAGCGACAATGTTACTGGCTATTATTAGTAATGTAGTGACAATGTTACTGGCTATTATTAGTAATGTAGTGACAATGTTACTGGCTATTATTAGTAATGTAGTGACAATGTTACTAGTCATTATTAGTAATGTAGTGACAATGTTACTGGCTATTATTAGTAATGTAGTGACAATGTTACTAGCTATTATTAGTAATGTAGTGACAATGTTACTAGCTATTATTAGTAATGTGGAGACAATGTTACTAGCTATTATTAGTAATGTAGTGACAATGTTACTGGCTATTATTAGTAATATGGTGACAATGTTACTGGCTATTATTAGTAATGTAGTGACAATGTTACTGGCTATTATTAGTAATGTAGTGACAACGTTACCAGCTATTATTAGTAATGTAGTGACAATGTTACTAGCTATTATTAGTAATGTGGTGACAATGTTACTGGCTATTATTAGTAATGTAGTGACAATGTTACTGGCTATTATTAGCAACGTAGTGACAATGTTACTGGCTATTATTAGTAATGTAGTGACAATGTTACTGGCTATTATTAGTAATGTGGGGACAATGTTACTAGCTATTATTAGTAATGTAGTGACAATGTTACTGGCTATTATTAGTAATGGAATGACAATGTTACTGGCTATTATTAGTAATGTAGTGACAATGTTACTGGCTATTATTAGTAATGTAGTGACAATTTTACTGGCTATTATTAGTAATGTAGTGACAATGTTACTAGCTAATATTAGTAATGTAGTGACAATGTTACTAGCTATTATTAGTAATGTGGTGACAATGTTACTAGCTATTATTAGTAATGTAGTGACAATGTTACTAGCTATTATTAGTAATGTAGTGACAATGTTACTAGCTATTATTAGTAATGTAGTGACAATGTTACTGGCTATTATTAGTAATGTAGTGACAATGTTACTGATTATTATTAGTAATGTAGTGACAATGTTACTGGCTATTATTAGTAATGTAGTGACAATGTTACTGGCTATTATTAGTAATGTAGTGACAATGTTACTGGCTATTATTAGCAATGTAGTGACAGTGTTACTGGCTATTATTAGTAATGTAGTGACAATGTTACTAGCTATTATTAGTAATGTAGTGACAATGTTACTTGCTAATATTAGTAATGTAGTGACGATGTTACTGGCTATTATTAGTAATGTAGTGACAATGTTACTGGCTATTATTAGTAATGTAGTGACAATGTTACTGGCCATTATTAGTAATGTAGTGGCAATGTTACTGGCTATTATTAGTAATGTGGTGACAATGTTACTGGCTATTATTAGTAACGTAGTGACAATGTTACTGGCTATTATTAGTAATGTAGTGACAATGTTACTAGCTATTATTAGTAATGTAGTGACAATGTTACTGGCTATTATTAGTAATGTAGTGACAATTTTACTGGCTATTATTAGTAATGTAGTGACAATGTTACTGGCTATTATTAGTAATGTAGTGACAATGTTACTGGCTATTACGGTATTACTAATGTGGGGGCAATGTTGCACTGGAACAGTGATGGTGATAACGAATGGTGGACTTTAGAATGATGAGTGGGGGCAAAGTAAAACATTACAGCCTTTTTTTGTTACTTTTACTGTTTACTGTCTGTTCATGTTACGTTTGGCTGTTAACTTTTACACAGTTTATATAAAATATTTTACAAAAGTATTTGGTTCAGAATCTTTTTTTTCTAGATCTTCCTCTTTTAAAATTGGGTGCGTCTTATGTGCCGGTGCGTCTTATGAGCCGAAAAATATGGTAATTCATATTTAGCCTATTCGTACAACATTGACGTTGTCTTATTTATTTTTCACCAGGTCGTCTTGTCTGAAATGAGGAGCCACATGGGGATGTGCACAGCTTACCAGAACTTTCTCAAGGAGGGAATGAAGTCTATTTCAAAAAACCAGCTGCCCATTCACAGGTTTACGTTTCTATTAACACTCTATTGACTCGTGAAAGCCTTCAAACTTATCTCCCTCTTATACTCCATCAGCATCTTTATTACCTTTATTCCACCACTGTTTTTCACTAGGCTACCATTTTGACTTTCTTTGTGGCCTTTCTTACTCTATATTAAAGAAAAAAAGGGGGGGGGGGGTCAGGAAGCAGAAGGGATAAACCGCTTTATACATGAGGGGTGAACAATGGGATGGACCATTGGGGGAGATAATTAGGAAGTAAAGCTGCGAGCAGGTGAGATGCAGCTTACATAAACCAAGCTCGCCACCCTCTCTGAAGAAGAGTCTCTGCCGGGACTGGAGATTGAAGCTGGTCAAGTCAACTACACTGGTTGACTGGTTCCACCTATTGGTAGCGTGACCTCTAGTCCGCCTCCATTCTGCAACCTTTACCTCAACCTCCTATGTTCTCATCTTCCCTGTTGGTCCCCTGCTGCTCCTACTTCTATCCAGATTCTTCTCTGAAACAGATGATGAAAGGAAAAAAAGTAAAACGGGCAATAAGAACCCCTAATATTCAAGAGTCAAGAAGTGCAGCGAGGAACATTAACAAGAAGTTTAAAGAGACCAACACAGTAACGAATAAGGCAAGCCGAGGCTTTGGAAGGAAAACTAGTGAAGGACTGAGACGAGTGTGGAATCAATGCCTGAATGAAAGCAGTGGAGCTGACGCTGAATGAGAAGAAGAGACCCCTCCAGACTAGAAGTTCGCTCGGGACTAGAAACCTAGCGTTTGATCAGATGAAACTAAACTAGAGCTTTTTTTGGCCACAAGAGTGTTTGGAGAAACAAGGTAGAATCATTGAACCCCAACTATAATATTCCCTATACTAGCGAAACACCGTGAGGGGAGTGTCCATGCGATTGGTAGCGGGAAACACGAAAAAGGAATCCTCGGGCATTCTGCAAGAAAACTTGGCTTGGGTCAACATTATGTCATGAGAATGACCCAAAAGCAGATTTCTCTGCAAAGTGGGTGACCTTGACTGGTCTGAAATCCCCAAGAAACCTGAATGAGCTTGAGAGACCTGCTAAGGCTGTCATTCCTCAGGAGATCTGCTTGAGACTTGAGCCCTAGTGAACGACTAAAGGCTGATATCAAGCATTATTGATTTTTAACATCAGAGGGAACACTGTCACATAGTCTTTCAATGATCCCCATAGAGTTCTTGTCAAAAGTCTTGTTGCGTGTGTTCAAATTGAACTGAAGAGCCGCTGAAATCTATTACGAATCCCATTTTACAAGGAACAACTCGTTTGAATACCATCATTTGCAATAATGAGTATTCACGGCTTGCTGAAGCCCATTTATGCAGAGACATCAGCAGTGTACCAGATCAAGTACCAAGCCCACATCAGGCAGTATGTCGAATTCTGTTTCGAAATGCCCTCCGTGGTCAAATCAGTGCCCAGAAGCCAGCACTAAACAAAAGATGATTGAAAAACCATTGGGCATTTGCCAAGACCCACAGTCTACTGAAAGTGGCAGAAGGAGGATTACTCAGATGAATGTTCTTCAGACGAAACCTTAGCTATCACTTCTATTCATTCATTTTCCAACCTGTGGAGTACCTGCAAACTCCTTCCAGGAAGGGGACAGACGAGCCTTAAACCAGCAACCTTACAACTGGAAATCCATAGTGCTACCCACTGCGCCACCTTTAGGAAGATCAAGATGCTCCAGGATTGACCAGAGCAGACAAATATTGTGCGGGGGAGGGGTCACTGTGAGTAACATTGATATTGTGCTTTTAAAGCAATGGAATGAATTTTTTTAAGAATAATATCATTATGTACCAGTCCATTTAGACAGTAATTGAGTTTTAAAAAAAAGAGAACTAAGAATAAGTCCTAGTAAAATACCCGAATTATTTCCATAGTTTACACTTTGTGTAAAAATGATCAGACAGTGGAGCTGATCTTATAAATCACAGTAGATTCATATAGTGTTAAAATAACTGGATACAGCGTCATCTTTAGTTCTGATGCGAATCTGAAACCAGTGCATGCTTTAGCTGTTAACTCTTGTTATGGTAAAAATATACCTTCTCAATTGATAATAAACACTGGAGACCATTTGAGAAAGAACACAGCAAATGCGGCTATTTATTACACACGTGACTCTAACGTGGAAGAAGAACGTGGTTTAGCGCATATTCCTAACGACCTATTAAAAGTATAAACGAACACCAGAAGAAAAAAGAAGGAAAAAGAATATATAGAGATAGAAAGAAAGAGAAAGAAGAAGAAAGAGACTGACTCAAAGAGAGTCGAGTCCGAGAGAGATTAGCGCAAGAGAGCAAGAGAGAGAGAGCAAGAGAGAGAGAGCAAGCGCTTTCCCACCTACTTATTTTTCTCCTCATGGGCGGTACTAAAGCATGACGTGTACTCTTAAAACTTTCTCAAATTACATTTCTCAATATGACCACTAGATGGAGGCATTACATAGGAAAATTCCCATCACATTCCCTCCTTTTGTCACAAGACAACAAAAATAATTCTACAAAAATAAGATATTTTATACTGTAAGTAAAAATCCGGTTAAGCAATGTATGACTATTTTTCCAATATTGTAACCCAAAATTGTTTTCTACAATATCTCATTAATAACTTTGCTCAACGTTCTTCTTCCACTATAAAATAAAACACTTCTAATAATAAACAAGCAAAATATTAAAATTCTAAATCACTTCTTATAAACAAGCAAATTATAACACTAAAATCAAACACAGACATGTTTTATCTAACATTCTAACATTGCATGCATTACCTAAATATCCTAAAAAAACATCCTCCCTTTTCCCACAACGGTATCGAAAGGTCAGGTTCCTGGCATTGAGGAAAGTTTTCCCCTTTCTAATTGAAACTAGCTGAGAAATCTATTTATAAATTTGTCAAGATACAGACCTTCAAACACCGCCCTGGAGTATATGAAGCCAAACATCTCCCAGTCTTCGACAAGAAGTAAAAGACTTTCATACTTCTAACTGATATCTATGCCGTTTGCTGTGTGTACAATGTGTTCCATTTTGTTCCAATTTCAAAACATTCAACAATGAATGACAAAACCTATAACATTTATTGCAATGTATTCTTGTCCTTGTATTCGTCACAGTCCCTCTGATATTTCCAGTTGTCCCAAAGTTCCTTTGTTGTTTCCAGTTGTCCCAAAGTTCCTTTGTTGTTTCCAGTTGTCCCAAAGTTCCTCTGTTTCCAGTTTCCTGGACACACTAAAATGATTGATTACCAAAAGAACAATTTCTCAATTCGGAATGTTTTCTAGATCATTAAATGGTGCATTCCATTCCTCATCCATCATTTTCACCATTTTTTTATCCTTCCATTGTGATGACCGAAGTGACAACCTTTTGCAACAAGGTCGAGATGCATCGCAAAAGACAAGGCAGGCAGATGATGATCAGCAAGATCATAAATATCACCGGGGCAATCGTGTACATCATCCAATGGAACCATCCACTTCCCAGGTTTAAGAACCATGAAAACCATGAATTATCTACTATTGGTGGTATTACTATAGAATTTTTCATGTATTGTATTATGTTTGATATGTTCTTGGATTCGTCTGGGATATTGAAACAGCAAGAAGTACCTAATAATTTACAGACTCCTCCCTTTTCTGCTGTAAGAATATCCAAAGCCAGTCTATTTTGAATAACCACATCTAATGTTTCTCATTTCATTACTGATAAATCGTAACGCAACCTCAGTATCATTAGCTAAGGATAACATACTGTAAGCTAACCCATTGATTTTATTCAACGCCATCGTCGTACCACCTCCTAGAAACAAAGACCATCCTATGTTCGCTGCCGGTGACGTCCATGAATCTGATAAAACATACCCATTAAATCTTGGTATTCTATTTTGTCTCTTTTTGCACGTGAGTTTTTAATTGAACCATTCTGTACTAGAACTGATGTACCCGTCGAGAGTAAGGCAGCATAACAACACCCTCTCCATTTCTGAGGAAGTTGAAGATATGCTCTCGTACCACATACCCATACTGCAGCCGGGGCTGAATCTAATATTGAAAATGGATAATAGAAATCAACAGTTATTCCATTTTTACCTAAAAAGGTTACCTACCTTGTTGTTACTTCAAAACTTAGTTGTGAATACATAGGTTTATCAGTAGAACAATTAGTTTGAATGTTGTCTAAACTTACTTTATTTTTAAATGCTTCTCCCATTCACGTTATAATAGCCATAGCTTTGGGAATTTTACATTGATTTTGTTTAACTAGATCAATAGTAATTTGCTCTGTCTGCCATTCCTGATTCATCTGCAAACATATCCAACAACTTCAGTTAAGGTTTAAACTTTCATGTTGAAGTAATGTTAACGCACATGCATGATTTCCCTCACATTTTATTTTAGCTATTTTAACCTGTTTTGCATCTTTTGATAATTTAGTAGTTTTCATAACTTCCACTCTATTTGTTATATCCAAATCACTAATAATTTGATCAGGTTTTGGAATTAAATATATTATTTGTTTAAACGCTGGGGAAGGAATTTGTTGAATCACTTCAACATCAACTACCATCTCGTATGAATCTGATGTGATTTGTTCTATCACACACCAGAATTTACCCGCATCTGCCTTGATTACTCCTGTCAGAGTAAAAGTGACCAAGCTTCCATTTTTGCTCCATGAACATCCACCTGGTCTATGACTAACCAGTAGAGGAGAAGTACTCACAAGGATGTTTGCAGAGGTAATGAATCCAAAGCCATAGGTTAGCTTCGTTGATGTATCTGGTAACACATTCTACCTTTCCTTCAGATCCCTCTTGCAGGTGACCCTCTTGTAGGTGTCGATCGCTCAAGTCCACCTCCCTTGTGAACCACAAAAACAAAAAAACTGATCCAGGTCAACTTAAACTCCATTACTGGTTATCGATACCTGCTGTATATATGTTCTTTTAGCAGGCTCCTTCAGCAAGCTCCTTCAACAGGCTCCTGCAGCAGGCTCCGGAACCTTTCTGCAGTGACTAGCATGCACCCAAGTAGCTCTTTCTGCTACTTTAACTGCCGTCAGTGTTGAAAGAAGAATTTGGAAGGGACCTTGCCAAGCGTTTAGATTGCCAGTTTTTTCTTCTAAAATCCTTCACCACCACCCAGTCTCCAGGTTTCAGATCGTGAAGGTCCACTTGTGTCAGTTACTCTTCTGTGCAGAGAATTCAGAACAGAAGACAAATTCGCACAATACACAAGCATTTCATCTTCACATTCACTAGTCAATTTTCTTGGAGGACCTGAAGGTCCAATGCCAGTATTAGCTGGTCTCATCATCAAAATTTCAAAAGGACTTGATTGTGCTTGACCCCGGATTCTCGTTCTCATATGTAAAAGTATGAGAGGGAGAGCTTTTACTCATGTGAGCCCTGTTTCCTCACAACACTTCGCTAGCTTGTTCTTAAGAGTTCCATTCTCTCTTTCTACTGCACATGTACTGGAAGAATAAGCACAGTGATGTTTCAGATCAATACCCAAATACTCACCAACCATTTGAAGTGCATTGTTCACAAATGAAGTAGCATTATCACTGGAAATCCGTTGTGGTATTCCCCATCTAGGAATCACCTCAGAAAGCAACGATTTTGCTACTGCACTTGCATTCTGTTTAGCTGTAGGGAATGCTTCAGCCCATTTTGAAAACATATCCACAATTACTAAACAATATTTCTTTCCTTCACATGGTGTTAACTCAATGAAATCCATTTGCAAATGTTCAAAAGGTCTGTTTGGTTGTGGGTCAGCAGCTTGAATCATCTTAACATCTCTCCCTACATTATTTGTAGCACAAATAACGCATCGTTCACAAAAGTTCTGAGAGTATATTACAAAACCTTTCTCATACCAGTGTTGTCTCAAACTGTCCATCATTGCCATTTTTGAGGCGTGATCTTTCCCATGTACTATCTTAGCATAGTATGGAAACAATCTTTTAGGCAAACATGGTTTTCCATTCGGCCCAGTCCAGATGCCCTCTATCAATATACAACCATGTTTCCTCCATACCTCTTTCTCTTCATGAGGAACTCCAGATTGCAATCCTGCAATGTCTACTGTAGGAGTACACACCTTAGTCATGATGGGAACAGACATCACCTTTCTCGCTGCACTCTTTGCTGCTGCATCTGCTCTTGCATTACCCTGTGAAACGAAATCTTCTGCACCAGAATGAGCTTCACATTTACATACAGACACTTCCTTAGGTAACAGAATAGCATCCAACAAGTTAGAAATTAACTTTGAGCTTGAGCAGATAAATGTGACGGAAGAGATGCAGCTAGCAGTGTTTCATGTTGTGTAACTACCGCATATCCTTCACAGTTCAACCCAGTCTCCTCACTTCTGTAGGCTGATCCATCCACAAAGATCACCATCTCAGGATTCTGTAGAGGTATCTCCTTCAGATCAACCCTAGGAGAACAAACTTCATTCACCACATCAACACAGGAATGTGCTTCACCATCAAACTCTGTTGGCAAAAGAGTTGCAGGGTTAAGCACAGTACATCTTTTCACAGTTATGTTAGGCATTTCCAACAAAACAGTATTATACCTCAACCATCTCGCCGCTGTCATATGAGCTGTTTTTTGTTCTAATAATAGCTGCGAGACAGAATATGGTACGAGCAGTGTCAACTCACCGTACCCAACAATGTCTCATGAGGCATTTACTGCTTTTTCAGCAACCGCAACGGAACGCAAGCATAATGGAAGTCCTGCAGCAACTGGATCCAATGTTGAGGAGAAATTAGCAACCGGTCGTAACTTACCTCCATGATCCTGCAATAACACAGATGTCATGCATCCATGTTTTTCATTCACTGTTTGAACAAAGTGTCTGGTAGAATCAGAAAGTTCAAGAGTTGATGTAAAAACTCCTTTTAAGTCCTGAAATGCATGTTCTGCTGCTGGTGTCCAAGTAATAACACTGTTTGGCAACAAACCTTTCCCATGGATGATTTCACTTAGAGGAGCCTCTAAGCAAGCAAAATTTGGAATGAAAGTCCTGCAATAAGAACACATTCCTAGAAAAGACAAAAGTTGCTTCTTTGTCGTCGGTTTCGGAATGTTCTATATTGCCTCCACTCTACTCACCTCCAGTTGTTTTCCCTTGTTTTGAGATCAAATGACCCAAAAACTTTACTTCCTGTTGAACAAACTGCAATTTAGAAATACTTGCCTTGTGTCCATCTTGTGCTAGATGTTTCAACAGTTTCACTGTGTCTTCTTCACATTGCTTCTCTGTTGGGCTTGCAATCAGGCAGTCATCAATGTGTACTGTAAAAGCACTGATCCAGAACCTAACTCTAAACTCTCTAAACTGTTTCTAAGATTGTTGAAGATTCACAGTACCCTTGACACAGGCTTTTCCTTCAAAAAGAAAAACAAACCCAAAATTGACTGTCAACATGCACACACACAAAAATAAAAAAAAACATTGGCCAGATCCACCACAGAAAACCATTCACACTCAGAAGGGATAGAAGAAATCAAAGTTTGAATATTTGGTATATTCAATGTTCTCGATATTACCGCATCGTTTACAGTTCTCCCCGTACCTGAAAATATAAGTTCTCACAGGAGAATTATTGCATTATATAATTACAATAATGCATTAAAAACTCATTAATTTTTTATGCAGTAATATTACTCAGAATTTTTTATTAACATTAAATACTTGTCCAACATCTGTATTAGTCAATTCTATTGTTTTCCTCATGAGCATTCAAGTTACTGCTTCTTCATCTCTCTCTACTCAAGTCATAAAACCCCCACAACCACCAGCACTCACCTCGGAATTTCTATTGCTGGGGGGAAGTTTCCTTTGTTAGAGCAGCCGTTGAGATTTGAAAAAAAAAAAGCAGAAAGCAGACCATATTTTTCGGCTCATAAGACGCACCGGCACATAAGACGCACCCAATTTTTAAAGAGGAAAATCCAGAAAAAAAAGATTCTGAACCAAATACTGTTGTAAAATATTTTATATCAACTGTGTAAAAGTTAACAGCCAAACATGTAACATGAACAGACAGTAAACAGTAAAAGTAACAAAAAAAAGGCTGTAATGTTTTTCTTTGCCCCCACTCATCACTCTAAAGTCCACCATTCGTTATCACCATCACTGTTCCAGTGCAACATTGTCACTACATTACTAATAATAGCTAGTAACATGGTCACTACATTACTAATAATAGCCAGTACCATTGTCACTACATTACTAATAATAGCCAGTAACATTGTCACTACATTACTAATAATAGCCAGTAACATTGTCACTACATTACTAATAATAGCTAGTAACATTGTCACTACATCAGTGCTTAATTTGTTCCGCCGTTTGCCGGAACGCAATCCGTTTTCTCTCAATTTCTGGCTTCCAAGGATCCGGAAAAATTTATTCTGGGATCCGGTAATTATCTGACCCCATTTGTCTTTATCTGCCCACCTTTTTCACTCTACTGTACTACAATGCATTCCCCCGACTCAAGAATATACAGAGCACTCGCCTATGGTGTGCCAGGCTGCCTTCGTCGTAGGCTGGTGCTGTCCCCTGCAGTCGGCAGGCCGGCCCGTATTATGTGGAAATTAGCGATTAGATAAAAATATTATAAAATAAAATATAATAATTAATAATTATTGTGTTAGTGTGTTTTCTTTATTGTGCATTGTATAATGTAAAAAAAATAAATAAATAAAATGCACTACTAGCAAGTCTGAAAAGGCTGCTGCTGGGTAATTTACGTCCTGTACGTAACTTATTTTTAGGCGACATTTGGCCTAAACAAAAAGTGTCCTGACTCCTTCGTGCTAACATGTCTAAAAGACAATCAAGTTTGCTTTCGTTTTTAAAAGAAACGAAGACTCAAGTCTATCATGTTAAACGGCCATTTAACATTATATTGAAGATTAAGATAAATTGTGTTGAAAGTAATCTAAAGGTTTTTTGTGTGTATGTCTTAAATTATGTTGTAAATGATGTATGTAAGTCCTGCTGCTTAAAAGTAGGCATGTTAGACACTGAACCATTGCGTTCTGTTTGTGTTCCAGCAACTGTTTTGGGCCAGCCCCCCTGTCCGTCACCCCAGTCCTGTTGTGTTCCAGTAACTTCAAATTTACAAATTAAGCACTGCCAGTAACATTGTCACTACATTACTAATAATAGCCAGTAACATTGTCACTACATTACTAATAATAGCCAGTAACATTGTCACTACATTACTAATAATAGCCAGTAACATTGTCACTACATTACTAATAATAGCTAGTAACATTGTCACTACATTACTAATAATAGCCAGTAACATTGTCACTACATTACTAATAATAGCTAGTAACATTGTCACATTACTAATAATTGCCAGTAACATTGTCACTACATTACTAATAATAGCCAGTAACATTGTCACTACATTACTAATAATAGCCAGTAACATTGCCCCCCACATTAGTAATAATA